>CAEGAE010076939.1:0-47889 GCA_903067095.1 Girardinus metallicus
TGCCTACCGATCTGCGTATCGGTGTATGAATGTGTGAGCGTTTGTGAGAGCGAATGGGTGAATGACACTAGTGTAAAGCACTTTGAGTGGTCAGAAATGATCGGAAAAAGCGCTATATAAGTTCAGTCCATTTACCAATGATGTCTGTTGATAAAGTTTTAAGACTTTAGATAATTATAGGAAGTAAAAGGAGCCATTTTATTAATACTAATAGATATACTTTTAAGACCATATCTGACATTAAAATATTAATTTCAAGGCTTAAGATCTGGTAATTTAGTAGTTTTAAATATATTGTTTCATACATTTCTTTTTGATCATTTTACTAGATTTACTGTTGATGTCTTCATTTAAATCAACTTTTAAAGGTTCTTCTAGGCAGGGACAGGTGTCACAAATTAGCTAGCTAACGCTAAAAACATTGTGGAATAGCATTATGTTGTCCTGATCTGTTTCCTTTATCTGCCCTTATCAAATAAAAATAGAGTTATTATGGTTTGAATAGGGCTCCCAATCTGTGGCATTTTATAAAATTTAGAAGATGAAAATATGGCATCATAAACATCTTCAGTAGATTATAATTGAATTGATTAATAAGAAATTGGGAAAAGGGGAGAACTGATGGAGTCAAGAAGACAAAAGCAAAGTACGTCACTTTAATTGGCTGATAAATCAATCTTATCAATTAATCAAATTTTTGGTTTTTGAAGACTGAATATTTGAAAAATCAGAATTTTTTTTTCCAACATTGCACTCCACGGCTTTCCAAAGTGACGACAGCACACCTGAAACCTATTATATTGTTTAACAAGCTGTTTTACAGCTTCTATTTATTTGGACTTTCAATTCAGCTCAATTTTACAACAAAGTTTTAAGGCCAGATTAAGATTTTAATGTCTAGAATATAACCCTATAAAGTTGCATGACAATAAAGCATTACTTTTACCACAATAAAGTTGCCAAACTAATAGAATAAATGAGAACTCCTATACAAAACATACAAAAATAAAAAATAAAAACTTAGCATGAGGAAAGTTGACCATCTTGTGATCCTATATTTTCATATTGGTTTTACAGATAAATAAAGACTTTATTTTTTAACACACCAACACATCAAATAATTATCAGAAGCAGGACTTTGACATGATCATGCAAACGACTGAGTCTATTACAAAGAAAGAACTTTTTTCCCATAATTTTAAAGATACTCTTTTGGTAAAATTGCATCTTTATTTTGCTAATATTCTGACAATATATTCATAATTAAAAATTATTGTAGCCTTGCCCTGATAGTCTCACCATACAACTCACAGGATGATGTAAGTAAAAGGGACTCTTTAAAAATATTTTCTGCCATTTGTAATTTCTTTTTTAAAAACAAAAAGCGAGAAAAAAAAGAGTCTTACTTTAAATTCTGTCAACTTTTACCAACCTTTCTCTGTACAGTGACCTCATATCTGAAAAGGACCAGAGCATCTTGTTCTTACACAATGAGAATCTCTTCTGCAGAACCCACACTTCGCCCTGCTGACTCGACACAGACACAGACTACTCCCAGATGTTTGTCCCCGTTTACCCTGGTGATGAGTTATATGCCCTAATCTCTCCACTGCCTTGGTCACAGTTTACAAACACAGGGAAGTGTTAGTAGTTTGTTTACCTTGATCTGGTGACTGCCAGGAGCACCTGGTGACTAAAGACTGCCATTGCAGAGTCAGATCACGCAGTTCTGTGGAGGTTCACATGGAGACAGAGAGCATGCAGGGGTCAGGTTACAGTTCAAGCATCAGCTTAGAATTCAACTCCGCAAGAAAACAGTAGCAATCTCCAATCAATCACTGTGACTGTTTGGTAACACAGCTAACTGCAAAAATTAGTTTGACAAACACATGACTAAAAGCAAAACGATTATAGGTTTACACATCATTACACAACAGATGTCTACCATCTGACACATGCATCTTATTGTATTTATTCAATGTGAGTAAATACAAACAATAGAAGTGCGTATTTTCAGAAATGTATTTATTTGCTAAACAGTGAAACGTTTGACATGACGCTCCGCGGAAAGTCTGCAACATTTTGGGAATTTTCCACTGACGTTCCTACATATACTTTTCAGCGCGATTTTAAAAGTACAACCTGTCAGCAAACAGAAAGAAGGATGATACAGAATCACGCCATTCGCTAAGCTAGCCGGTGTTGTGCCGTAAAAAACAAACAAAAAAAAAACACCGGTTCATCATGGGAAGCGCTTTAAAACCATTTGTTTTGCGAATAAGTATAATAACCGTCAAAAATATCGTAGATTATAATTTAAATAAGAGGAAAATTATATAAAAACCATTTTCAATATGCTAACTTATACATATATTGTGGCGTTTATCATGGCTGCCAGGGGTGTTGTGCCGAAAAGTGCACCCCAGATTGATGTGCACCTCCTTAGCTTAGCCTTAGCAGACTGTTACTACAGCTATTTGTCAACTGAAATGGAGTCCACTAACCTCCAGCGTCAGTGATCAAGCTATGGCTACCGCTGCTGACGGGGCGTCGTAAGGCTTCTAGGTGAGACGTGGACGACGTTATCCATCAACAGACTGGAGATGTGAACGGAATTCGCGAAAGAAACGTCTGGTGTAGTGATAAACCCATTTACAGTGGGTTTATGCTTTAAATCGCCTGCGTGAGCGTCGAGTTTCTGCTTTAAAGAATCGTGAGCAGCAGCCTCCCAAGGCGGCTACACAGAAAGGTCACGTTGAGCATGCGCAAACGTTTGTGAAGCGGAGCTAACAAAGAACATCTATTTGAAAAAGAGTACTTACTCCCTGAGTTTTTATTTTTTTAACTAAAACGTGCAAACTGTATCCACATAAACTGAAGTCTGTCTGATATTTAATCACTAATTCAGATGTGATATGTGAAGACAGAAATTCTGAGCATCTGGCCTTAATAAATAGTACTGAAGACACTGAAATTTCCAAAAATCTGAATGCACCCTAATAAGGATTAATGTAGATGTTTCACTCTTGGGGATCTTAATGTAAAAAGAATATTAAAATCCAGTTTTTACAGGGTTGTCAAAGATAAAGCATCATTTGTCTAAAAGAAATATTGACCCAAAATTGATTTCTGCAATTTATTTATTTCTGGAATTAGCCAAAAAATGTTGTCGCTAGACATTTCAATGGAAATTTGATGTGTTTTGTTTTATTATTCAGCACTTTGATCAGGATTGTTGTTTTAAAAGCACTTTATAAATAAAGTATTATGGTATGAACCATTTCATCTAGCGCCCACAAGACTGGTAAGAAAACTGAAGATGATTAATGAGGAGTTCGGTCCAAAAGGTCGCTGCAGAGTGAGACGTCTGGCATTTCACGACCTTTGAGCTGCAGATCAGCCGAGGAGGTTGAGAGAGCCAATCAGAAGCGCTGTTGCAAATGTAAACGCTATATTTACGAGGTTACGTGCTACTATAATTTATCTGCATTTAAAACTGTTTATGCAGATTTTTATTGCTGTCTTCTGCTTTTAGTATGATTGCAGTTTTTATGTTGGTGAAGCGTTGACCAAATCAAGTAAAACACACATCCCACATCATCCTTCCGCCCGAATGTGTGAAATCTTTTCTATGGTATGGCAAGCAAATGTGTCATTTAATCATCAGTAGACTCTCCAAACCTGTTATGTTGTCGTCATACTAATTTGGTTTTAAATATATCACAAATTGAAACAGTTTCTGATATATCTGTAGAAGACAAAGCAACCGCAAAAGCAATTTTATATCAATTAAATAAATATATCTTTATAAACATCCAGTGTTCTTTTTATGGGAAATATAACATCATTTCACACATTTATAATTGGGGTGAGTAGCACTGAATTAATTTCAAACATCTCCGTGATGACAAGTAAGAACTTGATAGGGTACCACACAATGTAGAGGAATTAGAAGAAATAAAAAATTAAATAAAAATAATTGAATTCATGACAACGTGAAGCTCATTAAACAAATATTTACCATTAGATTACCATACCACAGCATACCACTTTTATCTATAAAAGCACTTTTAAATAATTTAAAGTCTACAAAGTGCTGTACGTATGCACAATAATAAAAATAGACAAGTTAAACAGAGGTAAGTTAAAATACACTATTTAATCATTAAAACAGAGTATAAACCTTTTTTCTTTAGCAAATAAATTTGTTTTAAAAATATTTTTAAGCTCAGAAAGAAAAGAAGCCAGCCAATCACAATTTGGGGAACAGCTACAAAAAAGCCCAGACTCCTCTAAGCTTCTGTTTGGATTTATGCCCATCAAGAAACTTAATTAGATTAAAAAGCACTTGTTAAATCTTAAATATTATGTTTAAGGAACTCTCATATATGTTTCTTCAAATAGTCATGGTGATGGATGTAGACTTTTTGAAAATATTTATATTTTTAAGCTGAAGATAGTCACCAGCACTGGAACCCTCCCAACCCCAATGGGATAAGAGTGTAAGAAAATGAATGAATGAATGAATGAATGAATGAATGAATGGATGGATGAATGGATGGATGGATGGATGGATGGATGGATGGATGGATGGATGGATGGATGGATGGATGGATGGATATTTTTATGTTCTTCCCTTTATGAAGTGTCCTTGTTATACAACCCAAAAAAAGAGCAAATAAATCCTTTATTACTGCAAATTTGACTGCAGAAGCCATTTTGATTTTTGGAATCAGGTTGGCATGGAAACCTCCTGATTTAAAAGTTGTAACTTTTAAGTGTCTTTTTTGACTCTATAAACATCTTTAGTTAATCACTTCGTTTACAGAAGATTTGAATTAAATTGGCATCACATTATTTAATCAGTTTAATGATTACACAATATTCAGTGTCGGCGAATGTCAGTTACCAACAAAAACGAAAAAATACACCATCTGATCACAAATCTTTTACAGTGTATTATTATTATTATCATTACTATTATTTAAAATTGTTTTTAACACTTTTAAGAAGTTCTTCGTGAACTCTTATACCTGATGTTGTACCTGAATTGTTGTGGGAAAATAAAATCTGTTTCTATTGTATTATAAAAAAAATAAGATTCAGATTGGCTGAAACAAATATTCATGTGTAGTGCTCAGATAAAAATTACCAGAATGAGTTTGGAGGAAAGAAAACAGTTATTTATATTTTTAGATACCTATAAAATATCTTACATTGAAATAAAAATTATTTGACTTCTTTTAATTGTATGTTCAGTGAGATCACTGAATGTTTTGAAGCCTCTAACGGTGCAACTTGTTACATTTACACAATTACATTTATCTGAGTCAGTTTAAAAGAAAAAAAAAAATTCTGGGTTTTCCACCCACTGAATGAAAAACAAAGACACAGACACACATTGCAGTTTATGTTAAAGTTTTATAAGTTTTTTATTGAAAGAAACTGATTAGGAGGAAAAATATTTTTGCCTTATTTTGTTATTTTTCATTACTTATTTGAATTATTGTCATTTTTGTCCTTAACATACCAAAGTTTCCACTTAACTTTATATTTTGGTCCGTCTGATGATGTAATATTTGATCATTCGGTCTCATAACTTGAGTAAACTTTTCACCAAATACTTGAGTAATTTCTTGCATGGCTACATTTTACTTTTACTCGAGTAAAAATATGTTGAAATAGTTTTACTTTTACTCGAGTACAATATCTGGGTTTACTTTACTTGACTGGTGTGACGTCACTCACACATCCGCCTTTCAAATTCCGTGCTAAACGGAACGCAGGAATAATTCAGAGTTGACTGGCGTGACGTCATTCACACGTCCAAGTTTCAAATTCCGTGCTGAACGGAACGCAGCAATTAAAAAAAAAATAAAGTAGAGATGTGAGTGCTATTTGATTATATGGTGCAACAGCCTGCCTTACTCTGAACCAAGCGGGACTTAAAAGCGACATTGCAGAGCGCTTTTGTGAAACTAAAGGACGAGGACGCTAGAGATGAGCATTAAGAAGGCAGGAGGGGCGAGAATTAGACGTGTCTTTCTCCAACAGGGTTCCGACTAAATGCTGGGGTCTTAGCACCGACGAAGAGCCAGGCTTTGGGATTGGATAGCGACCGTATAGCGTAACAGCACCCCCCGCCCCCCATCATCTTCTCCTCTGTTGAGAATTGCGTTAAAAAAGGAAAGGCCTGAGCTTTGTCAACATTACGGGATTAATATATTTTTTTTTATTTTTTGATTTTGTCCCTCCCCCCTCCTTTAGATTAAGAGGAACGGTTGCAGGCTGGTGTATGTGTTTAGAATGGGACACGCTGAAGGTATTTGCATCTTTATTTCTCTGTTTTACCCGCATCTTTCGGTTCGGCATCAAAATCTGTGCTGCCCCGTTGCTCTTCCTCCGGAGCGGCAAGCGTGTTTGGCGTATCTGCGCCGTAGTTAGCCGTCCCCTCGCCTCCTCACGGGCGGGTTTCGCTTGTTTCGGACACATTTTTCGCTCCGAACCGCCAGTGATGGAGGTTTAATCACGGCAGACAATTTGATTTAAAGGGGCACAGGCAGCCATATTAGGAGTACAGCGTTAGCCAACATTAGCATCTCCTTTCATGTTTCCCATGTTTGCCCCGCATTACTGAACAACAGGAGACGCCTAGCTGTGTGTGTCTGAATATTAAAAGACATTTAGTGGTTTCGTGTTTTGATTTTCATCTCCATGAACCGCCAACATCTTCTTATTTTGATCCATTTGAAGCCCGGTAGCTTGATGCTAACATCGCAGGCAGCTAAAACATCATTCAGTGAAATATGTGTATTTTTTTCTGAGTGCGCAGTCGTTTTGTGATGAAACCAACACGCTTATTGCCAGCTGTTATGATTTACTGCATCGCTTGTGAGCGAAATGAATCCCCTGAATTGATGTTGGTGGCTTTTGACCGCTAATCGACACCGTATGGATGTTTACATTATTTACCTTTCGGTTGCTGAGGAGCCTGTGTGTGCGTCCGCACGTCAAGTCACATTGAGTGGATCAGTCCATTTCACTTTACACTTTTAAACCCGATTAATCGATCATCGGAGATATTAGATGTGTTAAAGCAGCTGCCGTGAGAAAGCTCTTTGTTTTGTTTGTGAAAGCTGGTCTCCATGTGTATGTGTTGATGTGATTAAATGCACAGAAACGAAAGCCTGCAAAAGCTCCCAATGATCAGCGAATTAAACCTAAAATTAGACTAAATGTTTAATGTAAAAATGTAATGTTGGTTGACAGGATTAACCACTTAATATTTGTAAGTATCTAGCATGCAAGCTTCAAAATTCACCTGCCTTTTTTTTTCTTTTAAATTAGAGTTAAGGTTCTTACTAGAATTGATCCGATCTGCTTTTTTTCTGGCTAATACCGATTCCTGGTTTTCTTTGAGATCTAGCACTTTAATTTAATCACAAATTGGTTAAAGTACCCAAACATTGTTCACTACTTCAACATCATTTCACTCAAGAGAAAGTAAAAGTACCATACCAACTTTATTTATAAAGCACTTCATACACCGACAGGACCAAAGTGCTATACACAATCATAAAACACAATGCAATTATAAAGTAGAAAAGTAAAGAAATTACTCAAAATATTTTGTAAAATGCTACTTCATTAGTTAGAATAAGTGTCATCAGGTAGACAAAAATATACAGTTACGTATAAATTCTGCTATTTTAAAGACTAAAATGAATACAAATAGATGACATAGGTACAAAAAAAAAGAAATTAAAGCAGAAGTATTACTTTTCAAATAATATTTTTCAACATTGAGCTTATGAAACCAATACTTAAATCAACACTTTAATTATTTTGGTCAAAATATGCTTGCTCTTTATTTATTTTCCAAAACATTACCCAAGTAATTGTAATTCAGACTGTATCTAATTACTACCCACCTCTGCATTTAAGATCAGCTACTCTTTGTTAAACCCTGTTGTAAGGTTTTTCCTCAGAAAACTTGCTAAGCCCGGTGGTTGGGGCACCTGGGCAGTCATTCATCCAGCGGCCCACTGTGTTTTTGTTTAAAAAAATGTTTAAAATTGTCAGGATTTTAAAATATCACTTGATACTTATGCATTATCGGAAGATTGGAAGATTAATATATGAACAGCAACTATAAAGTCTTAAAAAATGCAAACGTTTTTTCAAAACTTAAATAAATAAGCAATGCTTAGCCTGGTGGGGCGCAAGTAAAGCCTGGTGGCCCGCCAGGCTTATGTTGCACTGAGGGAAACCCTGCCTGTTGGGGGGGAAATTACACTTAACATAGCAGCTCAATAAATAGAAACAAAAGAAAACAGACACAAAAGAAAAAGGCGTGCTACAGTTCTGTGTCTCTTTCCAGCATAAACCCAAACAAATTAGTAGATTGTCCATTTCTAAGGCATCTGTCACAATTTTAAACCATTGTTGTTGTTGTTTCCAAGACAACTTTCATATACAAATGGGAGCTGTCTTCAAAAGGACATTTCCAATTAATTAATAACCCCCCAGGGATATGATGTGCGTCTGCTTTAATAGCTGATTATTTAAAGTAACTCGCTGTCTGCTGTAGGTTAATGTGGTGACCGGACTCCACTTAACGTCCACCATCAGGTCACTCGGAGTCATTTCAGTTTTCTCATATTTTATGAGCCGAAATGAGGATTAAAACCAGAGTGAATGTGAGGAATATTGTATTTTCAGATGTCATACCATTAAACCTGAGCATTTTAATGACTATTTATCTCCATAATTCATGATAAGACTGAAGTGCAAATTAAAAAAAGACACTTATGCAAAAGTTTATTTATTTACATGGGGAAAAATGGAAGTTGGAGGAGGGGAAATGGTGCAGCGAGTGTAGAAACTGGTGAAGGGCAAAACCTTCAGCCATTAAAAAATAAAATCCTGAAAAATCTACCAAATATCAATCAAGTTTGAAATTTAACAAATTAAAAACATATATATGTATACATAAACCCAAACAAATTAACCCAAACAAATGGAAAAAAAACTAAGAGCCCACTGCACTGAACCCCATTGAAAACCTGATGGTAATTCCACCAAATATTGATTTCTGAGTTAAAACGTTAGTATCATTGTTTCTAAGTGAATATGGACTTTCTTTCTTTGCATTATTTGAGGTCTGGAAGCGCTGCGTATTTTTTGTTATTTTGACCGTTTCTCATTTTCTGTAAATAAATTCTAAAGTTTGGTTGGAATTTCAGACACATGTTGTCAGTAGTTCATAGAGTAAAATAAAAATGTTCATTTTACCCAAACATACACATATAAAGAGTAAAATCAGAGAAACTGATCATTTTATGTGGTCTCTTTATTTTTTCAGAGCTCTATATGCTGTCATTTTTTTCCCAAGCTTCATTGGCAGATTTTTTTTTAAAGCATTTTATTTTTGTGCCTTTATTAAAATTAACAGAAAAAAAACAACTTTCATTTAGTGATCAATTCAGCCACTTGTTATGTACTTTGTTCTAATTTAACATGTAAGGCATTAATTTACTTCCTGGCTTTCCTTTTATGTTAACTGGCATTCTGTGCCCTCATAGCGCCAATCAGGGGTTTTCTGTGGTCTGACCATCTGATTCAGATCTTCACTGATTCAGATGTTTTGTCTACAAAACATTAAAAAGAAGATGTGCTGAAGAAAATGTAAAAGTGCAAGATTTTTTTCAATTTATGAATCACATCACATGTCTCAATTTTTAATAAAACTCAAAAGAAGATGGTCTAAGCTGCTGCTGGTTTATTCTTTTAGGAGGAACAATAAGACTTATTAGTTTTGATGCATTTAAAGGAGCGATTTCATATAAAGTCGATTTTATTTTATTTTTTTCCGCCTTACATTAACTTATAATGTTATTTCCTCATCAAAAACATACCTGGAGTATTGCTCTTTATCTGTCATGCACGTTTTAGAAATCTTTTAATCTCCATGGCAACCATTCAGCTGTGCAAAACGCCTTGGTGGACCTAGCTCCGCCTTCGAGACACAGCTCCTCCTCAGAGCTGCTGTTTCTTAACTTCAGAGCTTCCGCCTCACAGAGCGACTCCTTCAGACTAGCCAGCAGAAATTGGCAAACATCTGGTTGAACTGCACATCTGCTGCACTCGATGTACAAGTTTCTTGTCAGTGTAACGCTGGTAAAAACTTTGTTAAAGGGTTAGTAGAGGAGTGATGCTGTGATGACTTCCTGAAGGCGGAGTTTTACAATGAGCAGGAATTTTTAAAGAGACAGAGGCCCAATTTACAGGCATTAAATTTCCTTATCAAATTTCCTTTAAGTCATATTTGACATATGTGGCATTTTTATAACTACTGAAGGTAACATAGTTAATTACTTGTGGTATAAAATGACACTTTGTGCCTGGAAAACACATAATACTGCCACTTTAATGAATACGCGGAAAAAATCTGAAGAAGAATAAACTTTTCGACTCAGATTTCTGGCAGATAGATTTGTGCATCTCTGGTTCACATATCTTTTCCGACTTCACATCCCAGTTGAACATGTTTTGGTTCCAAGTTGGAATACCAGTGGGATTCAGTGACTCTTGTGGCGCTAACTACGTTTAGACTTACCAGCCAACGCTGATGTGTTCCTCTCCGTTTTTTGTTATTTTGGTTTTATTTATTTCTACAGCTTAACGTTATCACCTAAAGACAACTGATGCAGACTGTTTTCATCCAAGAAAAATGAGTTTATTACACATATAAAGAATTACTAGAACATTTGCAACTTCAGATAGAACAAGTGAAATGCATAAAAACACACATCCAAATAAAAATGTCAATGTTCCCAGTGATTCAGTTTAGTAGAAAAGTGTTGTGTTACATCCTGCAGTAATTTATTTAATAACTCTGATTTTGGACTGAGAACGCTGAATGTCCCAGAGTTTTTCTGCACCTTTTGACTCTACAGTTCCCACTTACCTCAGCGCTTGTTATCACACATTCATTATTATATTTTTGTATTAACTTAGGCTCGTCACACACTTAAATATTGTTTTAATAAAGGAAAAATTAAGAAATTATCAAAACTCAAGTGATATTTTTGAAGAATTGGTCAGTGATTCCACTTCACATGTTTCTGGTCAAATACGTTTAAGGTTTGCTTCTATAATATCATTAATGACTTTATGACATATTGACCCCAAATCATAGAGTATTATGACATTTATGATAATATAATTGTATAAACATTTTAACTTCTTTGGTAAATAAACGGGGGACTTATCAAATGGAAACACTTTTTAACATGAGCATAAAACTTAAGTTTGGATTTGAATTCATTTTATTAGGGTCAAATTAATTAATAATAATTAATTAATGCCAGATTTAAAAACGAAATAAAAACAACACACAGCAAATTACAAGAAATGGTTAATAGTGGTACTAATTAACAATTATAAGAAACAAGACACACTCTTTAAACAATTTAAACATTTCTAAATTTAAACATGTTTTGAATCGAGCATCTGAAC
This sequence comes from Girardinus metallicus, assembly GCA_903067095.1. Taxonomy (NCBI): domain Eukaryota; kingdom Metazoa; phylum Chordata; class Actinopteri; order Cyprinodontiformes; family Poeciliidae; genus Girardinus; species Girardinus metallicus. The sequence goes on from CAEGAE010076939.1 coordinate 11,521, forward strand.
TCTGATACTTCCTTAATTTCCTTTTGATTCATGCTAATTTTCTGTTTTTGCATAATTTAATGTTGGGAAATTCTCCCGCTGCCTTAAAGACATTTGAGTTAATTTCCTGCAGCCTCTTGCGTCGAATCTGCTAGATAAATTACTGTATCATCTGCATACAGTTTGAAGTTAGCGTCTTTGCAGATTTTAGGTAAATAATTGATATATATAGGCATGTATATTCCGAGTACAGACTCTAAATAAGCAAGTTGTTGAGTGAAGTTTGCAACTGGGTTTGTCAGGCTACATGCGGCCATATTGGATCCTGAACATAGGTCTGTTCGGCAACCATCATCAAAGTCATAATTCCAACTTCTTGTTGTATTTCTCACTAAATCACATTTCTGAGTACAAACGGAGCGCACCACATCACATCAAAGATTATTTTGTTTAAATTTTTTGCCGTCTTTACCATTATAACACCTACAGCTGCACATTACAGTGAATCATATTTGCAACTGTCATTGCAATCAGCTGCTCAGGATCAGTATTTAGTTGGCTGATAGGTTTAAGGGACTGTTCCTGTTCTGCATTTGAATGATTACTGATTTTAGTGACTGAGAAAGTTCAGAGTGAAATATTCAATAATAATAAAACAAATGCATGTTTTCCTAATATCATGCCCTGATTATTATTTTTCATTTGCATTTTGTGGCGGTTTTATCTGTGTAGTTTTGCATTTATACACACGAAAACGCTCATTACTCCTTCATCAACCTGAGGTAATGTCAGAAAATCCAATAATTATTTGATTCAGTCTTTGACCACAAACCATTCAATCAAGTATGGTTGTGGGGTGGCATGTATCTGTTTACATCACATGCTGGCCTACCTTGGGCATGAACTGTAAAAACACTTAAAAAATCAATATATAGGGAGATTTGTTTCAACGAGACAGTCCCCATTTTTGTCTTTGTTATGGCCAAAGGATGTAGAGTCTAATAATCTTTTAGTGGACCTAAACGCTAATTTAAAAATTATTTTAAATCGCTTCACCAATAGTCTGATATAAATCTTAATTTTTTCACTTTTTTTTAAACTTTTGACGAGTTTAATCTAATGCTTCAAAACCAGTTCAACTGTTCCAGAAAGCCAGCGGTAACTCGTTGTCCTCAGGGATAAACTGCTGTTTGGTCACAAGGCAATTACTGTGTATTTCTCTACATTTCATTCATTCCAAACCAAGACGATAATGCTACATGTTGGCTTTGCACATTGCTGTGTGTTCAACTAATTTGATCAAATGTAAACCGTTAGAGGTGCAACACTATCACCTTTTCATCACCAGTCAGAATACTGAGTTTCCTAGATGTTGGTTTCATCCAACGTTAAACTCATTATTTCTGAATTTTGAGTGTTTTATAATGGAAACCATTATAAAACTTTTTCACCTCCACCATTTAGGGAATAATCTAACACTTTAGATTATATTAATCCAGTAGCTCTGAATAACTTGTTTGATAAATGGCACAACAAATGGTGCGAGTAGAGCTGCAGTGATCAGGCTGACATTAATAACTGTATCATGTAAAAACTGGCATGACCATTTCATTCTTTTCAGTAAAACATCTTGAAGCTCCTTGCGAGATTTGCTGTCACCAGTGCTAAAAATATGCTTCCTGTATGGGCAGGTAGACCTCTGGTCTACTGAACAGACCAAATATATTCTTTCAAAGCAGAATTTTCACATTTAAAAATATATCGTACAACATATTGCATCCAAGCAGTCTTTTGCGACGGAGATTGTGGGATTCCTCCTTCAAAAACTTAGAGATTTGAAGAAATTGTTGTCTTCATGTGTGCATCAAAGTTTATCTGTCTAGATAATGAGATGTTTGGTAACTTGAAGTAAAATCTGCGCAAAAGAATCTCTCCTTTGTCTCTGCAGAATAAGTGGGAGACGTTCAGCTTTGATGCTTTAAACAAGGAGGAAACAGATTCGTTTTTATTTGACCTGCTGACCATCATTCAGAACCAATCAAGGCAAAGCTGGAAAATTTCAGTAGCTGCTTGGCTGGTTTAACTGTTTCTCTGCTTTCAGGCCAGAGCTGCACAAAATACTGAACCTCAATTACTGGAATATCAATATGTGCAAAATGAAAATTGCCAAGGACTTACTAGGTGCAATATTTGATCGGATGTGATGATATTCCATGATTGTGGAATCTCAAGAAAAATGGAAAGACTGATGTAATTTGGCATACAGATAAAAATGACTTTGATTTGTTTGATACGATAATATTTAAGCACACAACTCTCATACTAAAGGTTTTATTTGTGCGTTCCTCTGGAGCCAAATGGCCACATAAATAGGTACGGCTGTCCCCCTGTCCTCAAGTTTGACACATGTGCTCTAAAAGCACATGTGTCATATGGCTTTTTGTCATGTGCAGGACTGCAACTAATGGTTGTTTTATTAATTGATTATTCTGACAATAAAAAAAAATGTCTCACTTTTCATTTTTAACCACCTTATTCTATTTTACGCAATATTGAAAAATGCATAAAATTGAATTAAATTCCTTTATAAAATGAGAAAATAAACATTTTATTGCCTGAGATGCAATAGCATAACATTCCTTAAATATATGCTTAATGATTTGTAGCAAAAGATTCATCTGCAGCTAAAAACAATACTTCAAACATTAAGATGTGAAAAGTTTCATATGAACATTTCTGCTGGACTTACAATCATTAAAATGAGGGGATGACCTATTGACTTTTATGTTTAGTCAACAGATCTTGCTATCTAAGATTTTCCTTTCTTTTTCTTTCTTATCTTTTTTTTTATTTTACAAAATCTGAGTCGTAGTTGTAGGTAGAAAGAACTAGAACTACGAGTACAAATATTGAATGTACTTTTTTTTTAGTTTTATATATATATATATATATATATATATATATTGAAAACAATATACAGCTCTGGAAAAAATGAAGAGCCCACTGCACTGAACCCCATTGAAAACCTCAGTTCAGAAATATTGATTTCTGAACTGAGTTAAAACGTTAATATTGTTGTTTCTAAATTCATATGAACTTGTTTTCTTTGCATTATTTGACTTCTGAAAGCACTGCATCTTTTTATTTTTTGACAATTTCTCATTTTCTGCAAATACATAAATTTTTGCTTGGAAATTCAGAGACATGTTGTCAGCAGTTCACAGAATGAAAGAACAACGTTCATTTTACTCAAACATAAATCTATAAAAGGTAAACTGATCATTTTAAGCGGTCTCTTTAATTTTTCCAGAGCTGTATGGTTTTTGTAGAGTTTTGGCTTAATTACTGGTCTACCTGTGTTGTTATTTCAGCAATTTGACTTTTAGAGTCTGTATACTCCAGTTAGCAATAAATTAGTTGATTTTAATAATTGATTCATTAAACTGATTAATTGCTTCAGCTCTGGTCTTGTGCAGGTTGTAACAAAGCAGAAGAATATGGGATAAAGATCTTTCATTGTGTTTAATCTGTTTTATGATGCATTTAAAGCTCTCCGTGATTTTAGTTGCTTAAGAGACGAATCAGAGTCTTAAAGTTTCCCCGTCTTTGTCCACAGGTCCAGTCAAAGAAAAAGACAGTTAAGGATGCAGGAGCCCAACAATGGATTTCTCCTTCTCTTTCATGCAAGGGATCATGGGAAATACAATTCAGCAACCCCCTCAGCTCATTGACTCAGCCAACATCAGACAGGACGGCTCCTGCGACACCGGCAGTGACCCGGGTGAGGATAGCGGTCCCTCTTACGATGCTGCCCTGGATGCAGAGTTCTCTTACCCGCCGTCAGCCTCGGAGGACATGCCGCAGGTCCCTAACGGCTACCCCCCGGGTCTGGGCCTGTACGAGCCCCAGGCCAAGTTCTCCATGTACTCGCAGTTCCCCAACGGCTCGGCTAATGGCTACGGCGCCATACGGAGCTACGGGGACCACGGCCTCCTGCCGGGGGAGGGAACTGTCCTGAGAGGACCCGGCCTCCATGAGAGACCTCTGTCCCCCGTGTCTCCGCCGCTGTCGGTACATCACCCTCACCTCCACCACCCCCATCACCATCACCACCACCACGCACACCCCTTCCACTCGAACCCGCCCCACATACAGACCCACTCGCACCCGCACAGCCCCCCACCGCCGCCGCTGCCGCTGCCCGCCCAGCACCAGCTGTCCCAGACGCCTCACATCATGAGCCACAACCTGCCGCCGCCGCCCCCCTTACACCTGCCTTCCTCCAGCCCCCCGCCCTCCCTGGTGGACAGCACCCCGTCTTCTCAGCCCGCGCTCGCTCCATCCAACACCCCCGGCGGCGTGCTGAAGAAAACCAGCTCTCCAGAGATCAAGCTGAAGATCATAAAGACGTATCAGAACGGAAAGGAGTTGTTTGAGTCTGCGCTGTGTGGGGATCTGCTGCAGGAGCTGCAGGTAACGGGTCAAACTCAGGTGTATACCCGACGCACTGCTCTGTAGTTTCACATGTGTCACTCCTAAGGTACATATTATTCTTTTAGAAATTGATTTAAACTTCTTTAGGGGGACAGCTTGTGTAAAAATCACATTTTCTAGTTATAATTCTTCCCAGTATAAAAATAATGCACCATAACTCAGTGTTGTCTCTCCCCCACCTCAGTCTGGCTATTATCGAGGCTTTACACAAGTAAATAAACATCATTACTAGAAATTAGGGTCAAAGAAAAACTAGTTTTTAATATTTAATATGTAAAGATGCAGGAAGAAAATATAAAAAATGTTATTTCTAAATGGTGAAAGGAACATACTCATAGAAAACATAATGTACGATTCTCCAGATGGTCCTGAAGCAGTGGATGTCTAAAATTGTCCAGACTAATATTGAGATTAGAGTTCAGTATTTAGTGCCAGTACCACCAGAAAGTACTGACACCCACTTTTTCCCATATTTTGTCTTTTATCAGTGGTGTCCATATTTTTATTCATTTATTTTTATTTAAAATGACAGTCCCGAAAAGAATTGAGGATGCCCTTTTTCCAAAAGTATTCAACAAAATATTCAGCAATGGGTGTGAATACTTGGGATATTTACCTATTATGTTTATCTTTTTGTATGAATTTTGTATCCATTTACCAAAATGTGTCTGAAAATGTGTATTTCATTGTATCATTATGGGCTATTTCGCGTAGATGTTTTAAAAGAAAAGAAGAATTTGCAGTATAACAATGTGAGGAAAAATGCAATACTTTCAGGTCGCTACAAATATTAAAAGTAACTAAATGAAAACAACATTGTCTTAACTTTTTGCTGTCCTTTAGAAGGAGTCTCAGAAGAACGAGGTGACTCAAATGCAGCGCAGACATGAGAGGAAGAAGGAGAAGAGGAAAAAGAGCGCGAGGTTGCAGCTTCAGGCTCAGCAGAGTGTGGAGCGGAGCCAAGAGCAAACCGCTTCCACGGCCACCACAGAGGAGTCCGTCCAGCCGCAGCCAAGAGAACCACCGCAGAGCGACCCGCCGCCGGCCCAGACGGAGAAAACTCAGAGGACGGTCATCAAAACTGAACCAAAAACACCGAAGGCAAAGAGCGAAGCAGCTTAGCACCTTCAATTCAAGTCTCTGTGGGATCTTAAAACTAGACCAGTAACGAGTGAATCTTCATCTTTAGGTTCCTAAAGTCCATCATCCGTCGGTGATCCAGGAGACGGGGTTCTGTAAGGAGTTTGTGATCGGAGATCTGGTGTGGTCCAAGGTGGGCACCTATCCCTGGTGGCCCTGCATGGTCTCCTCCGACCCACAGATGAAGGTCCACACTCGCATCAACACCAGAGGTAAGAGTACGGCTGCACCGACCTTTAAAAAGCCTCACCTGCCGATTCCGATTTTGGTGGATACTATTTGTTTTTTTTGTCTTAAATGTTGCTAAATATAACTAGAAAGTGGCTGAATTATTGACTGTTGTTAGCTGCGAACATGCAGATGTTTCCTGGTGGGCTGGTCTGTCTGACGTCTCTTATGGGAGAGCAGAAGAAGACAGTGGCTGATTATATTTTTTAGACATTTCCTGAGGTAGATAAGATCGGTGGATTAGATCGGCTTCACATTTAAGGTTCAGCCGATATTGGTACACCTCTAATCACAAGACTGTTGACCAAATCTCTCTGGTGACTGTGTGATCTTGTAACTCCTCTTGTTAACAGGACACAGGGAGTATCACGTCCAGTTCTTTGGCAGCGTCGCTGAGCGAGCGTGGATCCACGAGAAGAGGATAGTCACGTACCAGGGGAAGCAGCAGTTCGACGAGCTCCAGGCAGAGACGCTGCGCAAAGCCACAAACCCTGTAGAGAGACAGAAAGTATGTACAGATAGTATGTCTAAGAAATGCACTATTATCTGATACAATAAAAAAGGTTTTGAAGAGGAATCATTGAAAAAAGACGGGAAACCAGATGTTGGATACTTTTGGTTACAAAGCCATCCTAGGTTTCAGAAATGTAAGTTTAAATGCGTAGTTATTTTAGGGTCTATTCACAGCAGCCATGTTTGGTCCGCTTTAATCAAACTCTGGATTATTTGCCTGGAAGGTCCGGTTTGTTTGGGGAGGTGTGAACTCTGATGCAGACCAGAAAAGTGAACTCTGGTTGGCCTAAAAACCCAGATCTAGGTTTGGACGAAGTGAACTACGTAAATGCTAAGAGGAGACTGCTCCAAAAGCAGGAAGTGAACTGTAGTGCAGGGCATTCTGGGTAAATGCAACCCAAACAAACATGTGTGTCTGGCGCCAGTGGAAAAAATGATTCTGTCTTTTAAAGAGAAATCCTACAACCGCTAAAATATGACGCTACTCCATGTTTGTTTACATTTCATGAAGAAGGACGTTGCTCAAGGCTTCTTCTGAGATCTTTGTGTCATTTTCGTCAATAGTTCTTGGTGCAGCGCCACCACAGGCGAGAGAGTGAACAGGTTTCTTAATTAGTTTGGATTGTTTGATAAAGTGGAGTCTGAAAGGGAACCACACCAGCTGAAAATGTAACAAATGTTGCAATTTTGGTCTCCAATCAAATGTAGTCTACCAAACTGTCAGGTGTGAAAACACCTTTAATGTTTATAAACATCAGAATTTTAAGAAGAAGAAAAAAATCTGTTACTTTTTATCATTTAACAAATACTTTTAGTAATTCTAATTAACCTAAAACAGCAAATGTTTACTTTCATTTATGGTCAGAGAGTGGAAAAATATGCTAATATCCAGTTAAGACTGGTTTTGTACAACTCTAACATGCTAAAAGTTAATATGTTTACATTGTTGCTTTGCCCAATATTCCTGTTTTACCGAGCAGAGGGGCGTTGATATGGGTGATAAAATACTTCTTTGTGTGTCAGCTTCAGTCGTCTTTTGGTATTTCTCATAGATTTAGTTAAAGAATTAGCTAAACCTATTAATTAGTTTCATATTGGCAGGTTGCTGCATTATATTTGTATAGAAAACTAAAGGGGACCAAAATTTACTTTTTGCACATTTTTTGTACTTCCACTTGAGTTTCTACTGCTTCTAAAAACAGCCCAAGTCTTAAAAATCCCACCCAGTTGTTTTTTTGTTTTTTTTTGCCAATGAGTTTATGTTTTCTCGTGCCTGGAAAATGAGTCATTACAAAAAACTCCCGATTGTTGATTCACACTGCGCCGTCACCTAGCAACCCACGCAGAGCTCCAGTGCGTTTGGCCAGCTGGTTTTACTGCTATGTGGGTGGTACAATGGCTGCTGGAAAAAAAAAACAAGTGTTTTGTTTTTGTCTTACCGTCCAGAAACCACTTGTTGCATTCTTGTAGGTTTTTCAGGATGCTCGACTTCTGCTGTTCAAAGATGTACGGTTGTATAATTGCACATCAGTATGCAGCCATTTTATGTGTCAAATCAAATCAAATTTTATTTGTAGATCACTTTGAACTTTAAAACAGTTCAAGTGATCTAGAGCGAGACTTAAAGGAACTCAGTGTTTCAGCTGTTTTGTAGCTTTACGGAGGTTTGTTCCAGTTGGGCGGGCGTGACAGGCAGCAACTTATTTGGATTTAAAGTGACATTAGGCCCTAAAACAGCTCATTCTGAAACTGAACAGACTAAAATCTCATTGTCTCTGAATGATTTTATGCAAAAAATATGAGTATGTTTTGTGTAGCCCATAGACGTATCCTGTTTAAGAAAGCATAACAGTTCTCTTTTAAAGTTATAAATTTCTAGTAAATGATGATTATTATTCAATAAATCCTTCATGTTTTATCTTTCTCCAGCTTTTGAAGCCCATCCCTCAGAGGGAGCGGACTCAGTGGGAAGTAGGTGTCGGCCATGCTGAGGACGCCTTTCTCATGACGCGCCAGGAACGGATCGACAACTACACCTTCATCTACGTCGACCCGGACCCTGAAGAGGCACCGCCTACCAAGAAACCCAGCATCCGAGCTGAAAAACGGAACCGGCGCTCCAGCGGCTCGGTTGGAAAGAAGGAGGATGTCGGCGTGAAGTCGCCCGACAGAGAGCAGCCGCCGCGGAGGCAGCTGCCGCGCCGACAGTGCAGCATTTCCAACACGGAGGACAGCTCGAACTCACAGCCCGCCGGGGAAGAGACGAACCAAAAGGGAGAACAGCAGAAGAAGAGTTCACCGCTGCAGAACGCCGGCTCTGATGCAAAGCAGGACTCGCCGCCGCCGGTGGTCAGGCCGTGGAAAACGGCAGCGGCGAGGAAGCTGCTGCCTCTCTCCATCACCATGAAGAGGCTGAACGTGGAGATCACCAAGTGCGACTGGCCTCTCCTGCAGAAAAACATCACACCGTCCCCAAAGAAGGACAGAGAAGAAGAGAAGAAGGAGAGGGTGGAGAGAGAGGCCCGGCAGCCCGACCTGGGGTACTGCTCACCTGACGTAGGTCTAACCAGGTGCAGATGGCTGGAAGGACGGTGGCGCCGTCCTGTGAGGTCTGATCTGAGTTTTTTTTCCTGCAGGACAGCAGAGCCAAACCTGAGCCCAGTCCAGAGGAGGAGGAAGAAGAGGGCGACGAAGGTGAGGAAGAGAGCGACGAGAGGAGAGGCTCTCCGGCCAGCAGGAGGAGCGAGTCAGCGAATCGACAAAACTCTTCACCTGGATCACCCAGCAGCAGTCCGCAAGGCGAGGAAACGAATCAGAGCATCAGCCATGTTTGTTAGCTCTCCTGTAAAAAAAGCCTGAAAAGAAATTTGTTTTTTATTAAAATGTCAGTAAGCCTGTCTCAGTAACAAATGTTGCTAGATGATAAATTGTCTCAGAAGTTATTGTGATAAACCATAACATTGTTGTTTAGAGACCAAGTAGCATAATAATGAAGAAACACATTCTCAAAGATCAATAAACTTTAAATTCTAACAAACATTTAACACTTTAGCTGGAAGACATTTTAAATATAGAAAATAAAGAAAGAAAACAACAAATAAAATGAACTCTGAAGTTTCTGTAAACAAAACTGTCCTTCCAAAAAATAGAAACCAGTTGAGACTAATTCACTAGACTGAGGACTTTTATCATCCAGTTTTTGGCAGAAAAAGAGAAAAACCAAAATAAATCATTCAAATGGAAATTATTGAGTTTGCTTTGATTTATTATGTGATTAATTTATATATTGCTTATTGCGACAGGTCTGAATGTCACACAGAATAAATTCCAACCTTTAATTTTACTACCTTTATTCACTAAATAAAGTGCCCTTAACAACCACTTCAAAATAAACGTAGCCATAGGATATTGGCTTGGTGGCGGTTTGGTATAATACACTGTGAGAAACCCTGAATATTACAGCAATAAAGTTGTACGAAATAAATTCAGCGCATTTCAAAAATAAAGCTGCAATGATATGTAATGAAAGTCATATTATTAGCAGAATGAATCCCTAATAATATGGAAATACTCATAATATTAGTAGAATGAAAATGTTTGTAAAAATCAAGCTACTTTACTACATATTGCATGTTTAGCTTCTTGTTTTATGTCACAGAATAAAACATTTAGAAAAAAGACCTGTGGAGGGATATATTTATTTCTTTAGTTTAACTTTTCTTTGACCAGGTGAGTTATTAAGAACAAATTCTAATTAACGACCTGGCTGAAAGGAAGAGACATTTTAGAGGAATAAAGCAAAAAGTAACGATCAAATCTTGCTCTCTCTCATTGTGCTTCAACCTTATTAAATGTTGCAGACGATTAATTAAAGGTGAAAGGTTTGTGCAAAGTGCTGTTAGAAGCTGTACCAGTAGGTGTGGCACTAGTGATTCTATTTTTTAATTAAATGCTAACTTGCGATATTTTTTTCTACATTTTTTAGATAGAAAAGTTAATTTTAAGGCTTTTTGCTCATCTTTACTAGCAGTGCCAAAATAAACAGGATTTTTTTTTTCTTTTTTTTGTTCTCTGTGTGGTATAAAATGCAGGTTGCTTATTATTTATTTATTTATTTATGCTTTCAGGCTCTCAGGAGAGAAAGCCTCAGCGGCGGTCTGTCCGGAGTAGATCTGAGTCAGAGAGAGGCACCGATCCCGTCCCGAAGAAGAAAACCAAAAAAGAACAGGTATGAGTCTACCTCTGCTCACCTGCAGGGAAAATGCTGGAGATCTGGCTTCTCTCTCGCTATTTTACGCTGCGCGATAAAACTGAAATAAATCATGAGCTCAAATTTCCACCACAGTGAACGTTTCAGATTAAATTGTTGCAGATTAGGGCTGGATGATGTGGCTTAAAAATTTAATTCTGGATTTTATTTTTAAGGTTGATTCAGATTTTCATAGATTTTTATTATTTATTATTTTTTTTTATTTTTCCTTTCTAATTTTTAAAAAATAGACATAACTCCTGAAAATATTTTTAAAAAGTGCCTTTTATTTCATTCACCCCTATGAGATTTTGTTTTGTTTAATTACAAGAATAATGCCATACTATTTGCAGAAAAAATAAGCAATTTTATCACAAAAAATGTCTTAAAATTATGACAAAAATTTTTTTTTTAATGAGAAAAAATATTTAATAAAGCTATCAGGATCTGATGTGACCCGCTCAGTTCATGAAGTTTATTTTTTGAAGTCGTTTTCATGATTATGTCAAGGTTCTGCTACTGATGATGATTTGATGCCAATGTGTTTAAAAGTATTTTATCTGTTATTTTTATTTTACATTATTTTTCATGTTAGAAGTGTAAAACTATTATAAAATTTAAATTTTATTGTGGTAGAGTTATGAATTTATTATTGTAATAAAAAAAAATCACAGCCTAGCCTTAATATATTTTTTGTCCTGGTGTGTCCTTGAATTTAAAGTTTATATAAATATAATCTGTAAAACAAGATGGCGGCTTCGGACACACTGACATCACTCTGAACTATGGAAACCCAAGGAGTGGATCGGTGGATAGATTTTCCAAAAATTAAATGTTCTACTCTGCTAATCAAAATAATCAATTTAAGTTAAACAAATGGGAAAACACAGAGTTCATCAAAATGTGAAATTTGTGTTTCTCAGGCTGAGATGGCTCCAGAAACCACGCTGAAGACGGGATCACAGAAAGGTATAAAATACTCAACACCTCCTCAAACCCAGCAACTATCAACTCCTTCATAACTAACATGAAATCCATGCCATCCTCCCGAAGGAGCCAGTGAGATCTCTGATGCGTGCAAACCATTGAAGAAGAGAAGCAGAGCGTCGACGGACGTCGAAATGGCTTCATCTCAGTACAGAGATACGTCTGATTCTGACTCCAGGGGTCTCAACGACCCACAGGTGGGCTTCAAATGAAACAACACACACAAAAATGAGAAGACATCATATCATAAAAGAAACGGAACCGAGCGCATTCATATTAACGTATGGCAGTATTTCTTAAACTTTTTCAGACTGAGGATCACGTAGCCCATTTAAAAAAGACTCACGGACCTCCTAGCTTGAAATCAACATCTTAACATATACAACATGAAATTAAAATATTGGTTTCTTAACTAATGAGAAGGGTGGGGCTGTTTACATTTGAGGCGTTTTGAGTTATATACGGATTCTGCGTGTGGACTCCATGATGTCAAACACATGGAAATAAAAGAAGAAGTTGTTCTTTACTACAAATGTGGTGCACATTAACATCATTTTAGGGCTATTTGTAATTAAGGAGCGTAATAAAAGAAAAATATACTTGAGTAGCTTTGGCAGAAACAAAAATCCTCTTCTGTACCATTAAACATAAAAATTATCCACCCATTTCTATCCATCGTATTTATTTGCTGATTCAAATGCTTTGAAATAAAAAAATAACAGCTGTTGACGTGTGCTCAGAGCATTAAGTCCTAAAAACTAAAATACAACTCTCACTATTAGTACTTTGAGCTAACACCACGGTACATGCAGTACCTCGCCGACCACTAGGGGGCGTCCACAAACCACAGTACGATCCCTGCTCTTTCGAGGCTACATGACGGACGTCGGAAGTGAGGGACGGGAGTATTGTATTGAACAAAGTTTTCCCAAGTTGTTTTTGCCAGTTTATTCATGGCTTCTACTCGTTCGAATCAAGGTAATTTGTCTGTGAACGTAACACACCTGATTGGGGCTCATAAACGGCGGTATTTACAAAAGTTGGAAATAGTTAGCTTAGAAACCGACCCGTACCTCCTCACCGTCACGTGTTGATCAAATTACCGACTTTGCCTGAATTCACACCACACGATTTATATCACTATGTCAGAAACAGTGTTTACTTTTACACCGGAGTAGCCTTAAAAACGCACAGAAGACGAGATGCAGTTTGTTTGTTTTTTTGCATACATGCTAGGCTACATGACGGTGCGGCATTGTTTCCATGGTTACGGTACCTTCTCCTTAATGCGATATTTGATATCTTTCTAACCATACAGCACCCTATGACAATTTCTTGAGTGAAATCAACTTAACAAAAGCGATATTAGGTGACAGACATCTATTTTTAGACTAGCTTTAAAGGAGCGCATTGGTTGTTTTGATGTACGTCATGGCGGAGCCGTGACGTCACGTGAAAAGGGTCAATAGAGATGAACGCTTTATTGTCGAGAGGCCTTTTTAGGTGAATTTCATCTGGTGAAGCTTTTCTAAGCACAGATTGAAGTAACATCATTCCTAATAATTCTCCAGGGATTATTTGGGAAGAGCCTGGACAGTCCAGCAGCGGCAGACGCTGACGCTTCTGACACCCAGTCTGTGGACTCCGGTTTGTCCCGTCAAGACAGCGGTACCGGACAGAGAGACACGGTGTGCCAGGTAAGGCTGGTCTCTGCTGGATTACAAGTTTTCAAACCGAAAATATTCACATCTTTTATTTATTTATTTTTTTGTTATCTTTACTGTTTCACAAGGAAGCACGTTTTACAAAACATATACTCACAATATCATACTGCCAATTTCAATACTTCAGAGGAAAAGAAACATAGACCAGTCAATCGTAATAAATAAAACATCTCTATTTCTCAGAAAAAGATAACAATGTTTGAAATGCAACATAGAATAATGCTGCATTATCCTATGCAAATATTGGTACCATTAAATACCAATATTTACCTTTAAATAAATGGTAATAAATACAAACAAATGAATAAAAATACACAAACTAAAGACATATTATATAGTAATAAATGAAATCGAATCTCCTGAGTCTCACATAGTCTAACTTTGCCAACATAAACTAAATTGTTTGATATTGTTATTAATTAACTAATTTAATAATCAATTAAGTGGAGTATACATACTCTGAAAAAGGCTATTTGCTGACAGAACAACACACTTAAAGCAGTAATTAAGCCAAAACTATACAAAAAAGTATACATTTTGCGTTTAAGATGAAAAATAAAAACATTTTTGTTATTTTCTACACAGAATTCCTTTAGTAGCATAGTTTTAGCTTCACCTGGTTCGAATTCTGTAAGGAAAAAAAAATCTCCTATTACGTACCTTTCCCTATCCTATTATTAATCAGTTAATCCAAAAAGTAATCAATAGATCTCCCCCATGCTGTATCGATGTCGAGCAGAAAGGGTGGAGCTTTTCACATGTTGTTGGAAGTATTATTTTTTTTACATCAGAGGCATCGTTTGCTACAAATGATCAAGTATTCACTAAAGAAATGCTATGTTACTATATTTTAGTAATAAAATGTTTATTTTGTCCTTCAAAAAGGAATTAAATTACTTGTTTGTATGCTTATTTTATGTGTCAGAAATACATTAAATGGTTAAATGAAAAATATGCAGACTTTACCTTTTTTTTAATCAGATTAATTAATAATTGTTGTTGTTTATGTATCTCAAAAAGGATATGCCAGAAGTAATATGCCAGAGTTAGTCATAAAGGCTAGTTTTCATCTGTAGTCCCTCAAGCTACGATTAATATAAATACAATATATTGCAATGCAATACAGGAAACTTAACAAGCTTCTTCCAAATCATCAGAATAATCAATTACAAACATAATCATTAGTTTCAGCCCAGTTACACAAATATCTCTAGACCTGCAGCTTTAACTGTGGCTTGTTCTGCAAAGTGTTTTGTCTTGAATTTTTTTTAGTGTTAAAATACAGTGAACCTTGTAGTTGTAGGATTACACAATGTGAACAAGTTGAAGGGGTGTGAGTACTTTTGCAAGGCCCTGAGTCATTAGATGATGTGTGCGTTCTTTAGATCTGCGAGGCGTATGGGGAGGGTTTGGTCGTGTGTGAGGGTGATTGCAGCAGACAGTTCCACCTGGAGTGTCTCGGCCTGTCGTCTCCGCCGGAGGGCAGATTCACCTGCACTGAATGTAGAAATGGTGAGAGCAAAGACAGTTTCCCCCTAAATGTAATGAGCTGAGTTTGTTTCTTTTGTTGTGACTTTCTGCTGTTTTATTTTTCTTTCTTTTAGGCAATCATCCTTGTTTTAGCTGTAAATCAGTGGACCCGGAGGTGACTCGTTGTTCCGTGTCTGGATGCGGATGCTTCTACCACGAGGATTGTGTCCGGAAGCTGCCGGGCACCACCAGCGGTTCTGGTGGAGGGTTCTGCTGCCCGCAGCACAGCTGCTCCACCTGCTGCCTAGAGCGAGACCTGCAGCGAGCCAGCAAAGGTGGAGCGGGTTCTGCTTCATTTGTTTTCTGTTTTAAAGGTGACCTATTTGAACGGATTGGAATAGATCTATGGTCTGTATGGTCTGTACAAAACATGTTAATTTGTGTTTGCACAAAATCATTCTTAGATCATGAGATTTTAGTCTGCTCAGTCCTACCTATTTTGAGCTCTGTTAGGGCCTCTTGTCACATTAAACCCAAATAAACTGCTGCTGGCCACGCCCCCTAACTCAACGTTTACTCTCACGCATGAAAACAACCGTACATCTTAGAAAAGTATTTGTAGCGCCTCCTGCAAAACCAACAAGAATGCAGCAGGTGGTTTCTGGACTGTAATTCAACAACAAAACACTTGTCTCTTCCAGCAGCCATTGTACAAGTCATATAGTGGTAAAACAAGCTGACCAAACATGCTAGAGCTCTGAGTGGGTTGCTAGGTAACTTGTTTGTGCTTGACTGGAGATGCTAGGTAGTGGCACATTTGTGATGATACATTCTGAAGGTTTTTGAAACGGCTCATTTTCCAGACATCAAAAAAAATTTAGTTTATTGGCAAGAAAAATGGTTGAGTGTTTTTTTTTTTGTTTTTTTTAAGTGCTTGGGTTGTGTTTAAGAAGTAGTAGAGATAAAAATGGAAGAAATAAGTAAAATATGAATTCTGCATAATTGGTGTCCTTTAAGTTCCACTTTGAGTCTGGTTGCTGGAACTTTGCAATTACAAAGTGGGGAAAAGGTTGATTTGCTTTAGAAAAAGTTTATAAACAAATGAAATTACAAGGTAATTCAAAAAGGCAAGAACAATCAACTGGTGAATTGATAAAATATTAGAAATAATTTGCTATAGAAAGAAATAAGAGTCTCTTAAAAATAGTTTTGTTTGGAGCAGATAAACTTGGAGACACATCTAGAATATTTGGTGATTCAGAACATCCAGTTCTCTGTTTGGTTTAAATGAGGTGTACCTGGAAGACCATTGGGGACAGAGCTATTGCTATGTTCCTGGAAATGGATGATGATGGTGCGTCATCATGCTGCAAATAAACCAAATGAAAAAAGGAAGAAATGGCCTTCATCTCACCCAAAGGGAGACCATCATCCTGTGACATCGCTGGTGCTATTTCTCTCTGACAATAGCTACAGTAAAGCTTGTATTCAAGCTACTTTGATTCAGGCAGCCAGAAGAAAATGTATCAGAAACAGGTAGTGGCAGCATAATACTGTATGCTTTTCTACAGCAGGAACAAGAAAGACGATCAGAGGTAAATGAAAAGATGGGCGGCTTTGTGTATTTAATGCTTATTTTATACACAATCCTAGAAATCATTCTTAGCTCTTTTTGTTATTTGTTTAATATTCAGTTTATTTTTGGCTGTAATTGGATCCAAAAAATAATTTAAATAATTGGATACCCAGAATAACACCAAAATAGAGATAAATATGTCTACAGAAATTAGATGGCCACACATTAATTGATATATGCACAATTTATTAAATTGGAATAGTCATCACAATGTCAATTTATGCAGTATTTTAATCTTGATGAACTCCTTTATTATATACTTAGTGCTGTTTTGCGCAACACCCACAAAATAACAAGTTATTGAAAGCAAGCAAGGGGTGCTAACTCTTTAGTGACTGGGTAAGCGTATAAGCAAGAGGAAAAACTTACAGCTCTATTTTCTTCGTTCTAGTTTTTGTGTGCCACTCATGTCCTAATGCCGCCCTGGGCAATTGCCCATATTGCCCACATCAAAAAGGAGATTTTCAGTTAAATTTCATTTGAATTTAGAAAGCAGCATCTTGTGAGGCAGTGACAAACAGAAAATCGTGGTAATTTTCAGATTTAAAATGTCTAATGAGCTCTCTACCAATGAGGGGACTGTAAATAGACTTTTTTCTGTCATCTCTTTAATGCAACTCGAGTTGCTGTGCTGTGATTTGTCTAAAGTCTTATTTGATAAGCTCCTTCAAAGCATGCAGTAGCTATTCCTGTCACTTCAACTACAGTTTAAACCCACAAAGGAATATGACCTTCTTTTCTAGTTTATTTAAAGGCGACCTATTACATAAAATGCACTTTTTGTATGTTTTTTTTTTTTTATTCCCATTCGTGTCTTACTGCTTCAAAAAACAGCTCAAGCATTTAGAAAAAACAAGCATAAACCCCCAGCCGTTTCTGGCAACAAGTTAATGTTTTGCAGTATCTGGAAAATGAGCCGTTTCAAAAACTTCCTACTTGTTAAGTCACCTTTGACGAGCACTGTGCTGTTATCTAGCAACCCCAGCTGAGCTCCAGCACGTTTGATCAGCTGGCTTTACCACTCTATGTCCTGTACAATGGCTGCTGGAAAAGACAAGGGTTTTGTTGCTGACTTACCATCCAGAAACCACATGCTGCATTCTTATTGGTTGTGCAGGAGGTTCCACTTCTACTTTTCAAACATGTACGTTTGTATAATTGCTTATCTGTTTGTAGCTATTTTCCGGTGCGAATGCAAACATATTTTGCTCATAGTCCCAACATATTCAAGGAAGTGTAATAGGTCACCTTTAAAATAAAGTCAACATTGAAGGAAAGTTTTCTGCTCTGCACCTAACCTGTGATGATAAAGGTATGGTTCGTTTCGCAGGCCGTCTGATTCGTTGTATCCGCTGCCCGTTGGCCTATCACCCCAGCGACGGCTGCCTGGCCGCCGGCAGCGTCATCCTCACCCATCACATCATGATCTGCAGCAACCACGGCAGCGCCAAGAAGAACGGCCTCCTCTCCTCCCCCGTCAACGTCGGCTGGTGCTTTCTGTGTGCCAGAGGTAAGCCTTCACCACTGGACGCGCCGCCATCTTGACTTCATCACTGCTTAGTGTTTTGGCTTCAGCCCAGAGTTAGCATCTCATGGTTAAAAGTTACATTTGACATTTTAACGTGTAGATATTTTGACTTGTGTTTCATGTTTAGGGATTTTGTTCATGAAAACCTGTGTTGTGTTTGTTTTTTCCATCGTAATATTAATAACCCCAGGCTTTCACACTGCACTCCACTTGAATTAGACAGTAAACAGGTTTTCCAATCAAAATTAGGCCCAATACTTAGCGCCGAGTTGAGTGCACTGTTTGGCCTCTTTTACGTCGGGACAAACTTTTTTTTGTTTACTACTTCTGAATGTGTGCGAGGCTGTGCTTGTGTGTGTGTGTGTGTTTCTCTCTGTGTGAAATTTGGGTAATTTTCGAGTTTGACTGCGGCTCACCCCCCGTCTCTTCCTGTGTGTCTTGTGTAGGGCTGTTAGTGCAAGACCTTACTGACACCATATTAAGTTCATATGCCTATAAGTCCCACTACCTTCTGACTGAGTCAAATCGTGCTGAGTTGAAATTACCTATGATTCCCTCTCCTTCGTCAGCTACCAAAAAGAATGTTGGGAAAGGTAACTGAACAGTTTTTCTCTTTCTCCTTGTCCCCTCCTCCTCCCTTGGTCCGTGTTTGTGTTGTGCCTGCTCCCGTTCTGATTCAGTTTCCCCCTTTTTGCATACGTCTGTCATTTCAAAGCCTTCAGGTGCAGAGTTAATTAACTGATTACACATGCAGTTCATTTCAATGCAGAGTGACGCAAAGGAGCCTCAGCCCAGTTACAGATAAAAGCGGGCCTCATGCAAGAATAGTTTTTTTTTTTTTTTTCTTTTTTTTTTTTTGGTCGTACCTGAATGTGAAGTTTAGCAGACAATGATGATTTATAGCATCCGGGTTATTCTACAAACACGACATGAGCTAAATGTAGCAGGATCAATTCAATTCTGGTCAGTAAGGAGGATTAGGGCTACTGCGGGAAAAGAAATCTGACTTTAATCTCAGAAGGGAGTCTTTTTTTAATTCTGGCTTTCTTTTTTCTCAGAATTCAGATTGGAATTCAAATGGACCCTCATTTGATAATGAGGGTCCATTTGAAAATATGGTATTATTGAGTTTATGGGGTAGGAGGTCATAAGTTCCTTACTTCTTCCTATTCCTTTTCGAGTATGTTAAGATAATTGTGGTACAAAAATATATGTCTTTTGCATTCTTTTTTCATGTGTGGGATTTTATACTTCTATAATGTTCGAAATAAAAATATATACAAATAAGTAATAATAATAATAATTTGGACTTTTCTCTCAGAATTCTTTTTTTTTTTTTGAGAATTCTGACTTCTCTGGGACGTTTTCTTTATTTCGTATTATTTAGCAGTTTTAGAGTAAACGGCTGAATACAAATGCAGGCTGCACCTTAAAGATTTTCATTGAGGATTTTCTACTAGAATTTTCTACTACAGTAAATCTTATTAAAATACGTCTGAAATCTGGTTGTAATAATGCCTGAATATTCACTGAACTCTGATCCAGAACCGCACAGCATTATGGGAGATGTAGTGAGAGGAAAGACTTTAGCAGCTCAAACTCTCATGGAGTGTTTAGTAAGGTTGGTGGCATCAACGAACTCACGCACTCTCTGGTTACCTAGCAACTCATTCACTCTTTGGTTACCTAGCAACAACCTGTTGAGTAACTTGCGCAGCAACAGTTTCAGGTTTTGCCACTGTGCCTCATAACTGTTTAATAATAAAAAACGACATAGTGAAAACTGGATAAAACAAGAAAGGTCACATCACTGGGTTGGGAGTATATCAAATATATTTAAAACAAAATAAACTAATCAATAATTATCAGTATTGACTGATGTGAAACACTTACCGTAAAACTTTCAGCCACAACATCCAGCCCTAACCCAAAGTTAAATTCATTTGGTTTAGTGTAGGTGTGAGGACATGAGGATTAATGTAATTTTTGTAATTAACAGATGACTGATATCTCATTAGCAAGCTATTATAATTCATGAGAAACTCCTGACAGGGGTATTTTTGCGAAGGAGACTCGTTCTTGCATGGGGCCCGTTCTGAGGATCAATCAATCAATCTGGGCACATACAGCACCTTAAAAAAAGAAAACTTAAATAAGACGATGGAGTTTTGCTACTGCGGAAACCCAGCTAGCCATTAAACTCGAAGCAGCTCTGTGTATGTTCCCCTCTGCAGGATGTTCTGGGTTAATTAATTCTGGTTGTGTTTTTTTTTTGTCCTGTATGGATCACTGCTGGAGGTGCACTGCTTCTCTGCTTCAGCACTTTGGGCTTGTTTTTGATTTGAAAGGGCCTTGTTCAGCTTCACCTCTTTTATGCTGACTGCAGCTATTTTGATTTTTGTTTTTTTGACCCGTCTTGGATGGAATGTAATCCCAGTTAGTAAAAAGATTTGTGTGCATTTAAGCAGGGACTGTTTTTTTTTAAGTTGATAAAGACAAAAACAAGAAATGCCAATATTGTAAACATTGGATTCCATGCAAGCTGGTCTCTGCAGGATGCGCTGTGCGATCGGACAGGTTCGCTGCTCTAGCAGGACTGCATGCCTGCTTATTGCAGATAATGTGTTTGATTATAACCCTGAATAATTCCTACTTTGCTGGCTGACTTTTTATTCCAGTGCTGCCGCATGTATTTCCCATAGACTGGTCTTGGTACAGTGCTCTGAATCTGATTGCCAGACATGCTGGAACTGCTGCAGTAGAAGCTGTTGCTTGCAGTGTTGCCATCACTGGAACCTTCGGTCAAGTGCAAATCTTTGTTTTTATTTAAAATAATGTCCAAATTTTCAATTAAAAAGTTTTTTCTTGTCATAAACATGAATAAAATATAATTAAAATCTTTATTTCCTGCTTAGGCTTGTCTGCAATTGAGATTCAGAGTTTGTCCAGGTGTTTGATGTGCATCCACCTAATCATACACTCCTCCTCTCTTTGCATACCCATTCTCCCATCCGCATGCACACACACACCCACACACACCCACACACACACACTTTCATGTGCACACACAAACACATGTTTACATCCATCCAAATGTAGGAGGAAAGTTGCTGTGCTGCGACTCATGCCCAGCTTCCTTCCACCCGGAGTGTCTGGATATGGAGATGCCCGAAGGCGCGTGGTCCTGCAGTGATTGCAGGGCGGGGAAGAAGCCTCACTACAAACAAATTGTCTGGGTCAAACTGGGAAACTACAGGTAGGCAGAGCACATCGATCGCAGAGTGGTGATGGTTAGACGTCTGTCAGTGCGTGTTTACATTTAAGCAGAGGTGGGTAGCACAGCACACCTTGAGGGAGTTGGATCCAGAGTCAATTTGGCAGTAAAAGTGGAACTGACACAATGATATTTAGGCTGGTTGTAATGAAATGCTGCAGCGGTTGATGTTCTCCTACTTGAGTGGAAAGACTGGACTAAAAAAATGCAACAAGAAACCTTCAGACAGCTTAGAGAGCCACTCATTAAGACCACTCTAACGTTTAGATTAGAGTGCAGGCGTTCTTACCCTGTCATTGTTCAGAGAAAAAAAGAAACATTTTGGCACCGCCTGCTTTTATGCCTAGGAAAAAGAAAGTCTTCAGTCTGGGTACCTGTGATATCTGAACTCAGCAGGTGAAAGAAAGCAACTAAAGATGAACTCTTAACATCAGCCTCTCAGAAACTCACTGATTTTTATTCTTTATTTTTAGATGTTAAAAAATGAGTCACTTTCTGAAATTAAACAGGTTGTGATGTTTTAGATGGATGTTTTGCGTTTTCCTGGAAACTGTTAAGCAAAACGTTTCCTGAAATGAACCAAGAGGAGATCTGATTTAATTAACCTCGTTTGCAACACCTAGTCTCGCTAAAAGAGGCATGTGGGTTTGTTTTGTCCTGCAGATTGTTAAAGCAAGCTGGAGCAAATATAAATGGAAACACTGTGAGCTGTGCTGAGATGAATAATACAGAAATTCACTTGTTTTTGTGCTTCAGCGGAGGATGAATCTCTGTTCAACTTTGCCTTAAATAAATACTCCAAACTCAGATATTCATGGTTTAATTCAGTACTTGTTACCTCAATTCCTCAATGAGAAACAGAAAACCACATGTGAATGAGCAGCATCTAAAATCTAAATCAGTTTTGAATAATTGTGTAGAAATGCAATTGTTTGTAGAATCAGGTTAATCCCGGTTTATGGCACTATTTTTAGATAAATAAAATAACATTAGATTAGAATGCTCTACCGGATTTATGTAATTATCAATCTATTTAAGAAGATCAAATTATTTATTGCGTCATGTATAAAAATGCTTATTTTCTAAATAAATTCAGACAAACGTCGGGTAATTAAACGGAACCTATTATACAAAATTCACATTTTGCAAGTTTTTTGTACTTCAATTTGGTGTTAAAAAGAGCTTTTAAAAATAGCCCGACCGTTACCTGGCAACCCCAGCAGAGCTCCAGCAGATTTGGTGAGCTTGTTTTTACCGCTGTATTAGCTGTTCCATTCCTGCTGAACGAGATAGATGGTTTGTTGTTGGTTTACCATTCAGAAAAGACGGTCGTATAAAACGTTTGCAGCTATTTTCACGTGCGAGTGTAAACGTTGAGTTGGATTTAAAGTGACAGGAGCCCCAAAGAGCTCAAAATAGACTGATCAGACTAAAATCTCATGGTGTAAGAATGATTTTGTGAAAAAATGTAATGCACATGTTTTGTTTAGCCCATAAATCTATCCTAACCTGTTCAAGGTCACTTTTGAATATAACACCACAGATCCCACGCTCTGTAATTACTTTTCTAATCCTTCTCTCCGTCTCGTTACGTTCGACGTTCCTCGTTAGATGGTGGCCGGCTGAGATCTGCAACCCTCGCTTGGTGCCGTCAAACATCCAGAGCCTTCGGCACGACATCGGCGACTTCCCGGTCTTCTTCTTTGGTTCCCACGACTACTACTGGATCAACCAGGGCCGCGTGTTCCCATACGTGGAGAACGACAAGAACTTTGTCACGGGTCAGATCAACATCAACAAAACCTTCAAGAAAGGTGAGATTTTAACCTGTTTGAACTTGTTTGGGTTTCTGTTGCCTCATGACACAGCTGAAGGGATTTCATGCGACGCTGTTCATGTTTCAGCTCTGGAAGAAGCAGCTCGGCGGTTTCAGGAGCTCAAGGCTCAGAGGGAGAGCAGGGAAGCTCTGGAGCAGGAACGCAACTCCCGCAAACCTCCACCATACAAAATCATCAAGGTTTACATCCCCTTAACATCTCTAAATACACAAAAATGCTTCAGTAGACTCTATCTTAGCGGCTTCATTCTGTTTCTTTCCTGTAACAGTCCAATAAGCCAGTGGGTAAGGTGCAGATGCACGTGGCCGACTTGTCAGAAATCCCTCGATGCAACTGCAAACCAACAGAGGAGCATCCTTGCAGCCTGGACTCCCAGTGTCTCAACCGTATGCTGCAGTACGAGTGTCACCCGCAGGTTTGTATCCCCTTTGTTGTTAAACAGCTGCATTTCCATTGACCATATAATCGGAATTACGAAATTTAATTTGCTTAACAGAAACACACCAATTTAGAAAAAGGTCGTGTTTTTTGATAGAAAGCTTTTTACGCTAGGATGAGGTGAGGTTTTTACAGCTGCTACAAAATTTGTGTATTTCGTAAATCTGCAATGAAAACACTTTTTTTTTTTTTTTTTTTTGGAAGAAAACGACAGAAAGTTGTAGCAGGATGATACTACTTATCATTAGTTTTGTGTTATTTCAAGTGTAATAAGATATTTTCACTAGACTGAAAATCCTGTCTTAACAAGGACACAAAATCTTAAGATTTTAACATGATTTTTAACAAGAATCTTTTTAAATTTAAACTTTTTAAATAATGTACTTTTAAACAAAAGTACATAATGAGCACCATTATGTACTTTCCAGGTACGTTGTGCCACTTTATAGTATAATCAAGTTGTTAAAAAATTATTTATATATTAAATATGACTTAAAGTTCATTGAAATTGTGCCTCTGTCACTTTAAGAAACAATGTCTTCAAAATGGACACAAAAATGGATTTTGTGTCCATTTTTGTAACATTTTGTAATGTAGAAAATTACAAAATGTTGTAGTCATTTTGTAATGGCTAAAACCCAAAGGGTGACCTCCATCTTGTTTGCATCAGGTGTGTCCTGCAGGAGACCGATGTGAGAATCAGTGCTTCTCCAAGCGGCTGTACGCAGAAACTGAGGTGGTGAAGACGGAGGGCTGCGGCTGGGGGCTCAGAACGAACCAAACGCTACGCAAGGTGAGAGCTGAGCCTGACATCTGGACCAGATGTGTCAAACTCGAGGCCCAAGGGCCAAATCCGGCACGCCATAAATATTTATTTATTTAACAGTTGAATGCTTAAATATAATTTTATCAATCAAATCAAACCAGGTTTTATCTATTAACTGTCCCTCCAGTTTTTTTAAACTCTGTGATTTTGGAAATTCATGTAAAATCAGTAGCTCCCCACACTTTTTTACAATAATCCATAATTGTGAGTTTATTTAAATTTTCTAAAAAAAATAGTGAAAAACATATGACTACTAACTCCCACCTGCAGGTGGCAGTATTTCTTATTTCTGCTGCACTGCTGCTTCAACCTTACTTTACGTCACATTATACGGCATTTACTGCTGCACATAAAGACAAATACTTCTAAATTAGCACCACAAAATTAAAAGATGTTCTATATTATTTAGTTTTAAGAAGTACTACTCAAATGTAACCACAACTATTTATTAATATTTTAGCAGATTTATATCTCTTTAAACAGGTTCATACAGTATCGTTAATCGCAATAATTACTGGGATAATTTATCATATCAAATTTGTTATTATGACCTATTTCTACAATCTGTTAACTAAATGATGATACACAGTAGTTGCACTGGAAACAAATGTTGGTCATAATTTTGTGTTTGAATGTAAAACTGATGTAATTATGTATCAGGAGGCGGCTGAAATCAAAACCTGTCATTCAGTCTGCTGCTGTCACGACTAATTAGTCAGATAAAGGCGTTTGGTTTATGCCTAGTGTAATAAAAAGTATAATAAAAACGTTTTCCGTTTCCTTCAGGGTGACTTTGTGACCGAATACGTGGGAGAGGTTATAGACTCGGAGGAATGCCAGCAGCGAATCAAACGAGCCCACGAAAATCACGTGACCAACTTCTACATGCTCACCCTAACCAAGGTAAAGATGCTGCTGCTGTTGCTGTGGAAACGTGGAAATTAATCAGTTTCGTAAAAACGTTGGCATGTTGATAGATCACATAAATAAAACATTAAACATAAAATGTTGTAACTGAATAAACACTAAAAAAGGTTAATGCTTCCATAAAACATGTTAAATGGCAGCAAACAGATCATCAGTAATGCTGCAAAAGAAAAACTTCACCTACAAAATTATTTTTCTAAAGGAAAATGCCTGGAACGTTATAAAATGATTCTATGTTCATAAAACGTTCAGCCGTAAAAACGTGTTCTGTTTTTTCTCGATGTATTATTTTTAGCTGAAAAACTCTTCAAGCACTCTTTAGCTTTGGAACATTGAAAAAGATATTTACAGTTTTAACTCTGTGGATTAGAGGTAATCCACTTTAAATTTAAACTTGCGCACTCAACTCTGGAGAGTGGAAACTCTTGGCAGTTTGAATAAATCCTTAAAAGCTTAGAAACAACATGGCGTCAAAGCCAACGATGAGTGTAAGTTTTAGTTAATTAAAAGAAGAATAAAACTTCAGTTTTTTCGATATTGCTGGACAGGACCGCGTGATAGACGCCGGCCCAAAAGGAAACTCGTCTCGCTTCATGAACCACAGCTGCAGCCCCAACTGTGAAACCCAGAAGTGGACGGTGAACGGAGACGTTCGCATCGGGCTCTTCGCCCTCTGCGACATCGAGGCCGGTGAGTTGAAGGCTGAGCATCTGTGGCAGCAGTTTTCATGACAGACGCACCATTTACCGGGGGACTTGTTGTTGGTTCGTCTGCAGGCACAGAGCTGACGTTCAACTACAACCTACACTGTGTGGGCAACCGGAGGATGTCCTGCCACTGCGGATCCGACAACTGCTCGGGGTTCCTCGGCGTTCAGCCGACGGTGAGCGCGTTTACTCCAAACTTCCCGAAAGCAAATCCGAGGTTGGTGAAACTTCACACCTGACGTCTTTTGTTTTGTTTTCTCCAGAGTGCCGTGGTGATGGAGAAGGAGGAGAAAGCTAAGAACGCGAAGCTGAAGCCCA
Source organism: Girardinus metallicus (assembly GCA_903067095.1). Taxonomy (NCBI): domain Eukaryota; kingdom Metazoa; phylum Chordata; class Actinopteri; order Cyprinodontiformes; family Poeciliidae; genus Girardinus; species Girardinus metallicus. Next base: position 37,797 of record CAEGAE010076939.1, read on the forward strand.
AGAAGCGGAAGCTGCGGCCGGAGGGCAAACACACACACGAGTACGTCTGTTTCTGCTGCGGAGAAGGAGGGGAGCTGGTGATGTGCGACAGGAAGGACTGTCCGAAAGCGTATCACCTGCTGTGTCTCAACCTCACCAAGCCGCCATACGGTAAACGCAGCCTTCATCATTTTTTGTTGTTAATCTGAATTTTGACAGAAAAATCTAATTGAGATTAAAAATATATCTTGCTAGAGAATCTTGACCAAGAATGGCAGCAGCACACGGGGTTTACAGAACATCTACAGCAAAACAGAAAATGTTAATGCCATCATAAATAGATTAGTTAAAAGATTTCTCAAAACATGTACAGACTGAAGATAATTTCTCCTCAAAATCAGTAAGAAGAGCCTTAAAAACATTCAGTGACAACAAACTGGGTAAAATTCACATCATGGATGTTTTTATGCTTTCATTTGGGTCTCTGCTGCCTCTAAAAACAGCCAAAGTGTTTAAAAAGACCACTTGAGGTTGTTGGTATCTGGAAATGAACCGTTTCAGAAATCTTCCAATTACAGTAACATAGTAACATTCTATGGGCACTGCGACGTTACCTAGCAACCCCAACAAGGCCAGCCAGGTTACCTAGCAACCCCAGCCAGCCCAGCCCCATTACCTAGCAACCCCAGCTAGCCCAGCCAGGTTACCTAGCAACACCAGCAAGGCCAGCCAGGTTACCTAGCAACCCAAGCGGAACTCCAGCATGTTTGGTCATTTGGTTTTCTGTGCGCTGAGCAATAGCTGCTGGAAAAGACGAGTGTTTTGTTGCTTATTACCGTTCAGAAATCACTTGCTGCATTTTGTTGGTTGTGCAAAAGGCTCGACTTCTGCTATTTTTTTGTATAATTGCTGCTTGCAGTTATTTTCACGTACGAGTATAAATGTTGAGTTGGGGGCGTCCCCAGAACAGAATCAGAGCAGAACCAGCCTTCTTTATCAGGCTGTTGAGCCTTTTTAGGTTCCTGGCTCTGACAATGCTACTTATTTGGATTTAAAGTGACATGAAGCCGTAAAATCAGACAGTAGTGAGAACTGACCAGAATGAAATCTCATCATTTACAACTGATTTTGTGTAAAGACTGTAATGATTATGTTTTGTATCGCCCTTCGACTCATTCTGACCTGTTCAGGGAAGCATAGGTCACCGGTAAAGCCTCGGTTCAGACCTTATCTTCAAGCTTCTTCTCTCTGCAGGACGCTGGGAATGTCCGTGGCACGATTGCAGCGTATGCGGCGCCTCGGCTTCGTCACTCTGCGACTTCTGCCCCCGTTCGTTCTGCCGGGACCACGAGGCGGGGGCGCTCACCGCCTCCGCTCTGGACGACCGCCTCTGTTGCTCCAACCACGACCCTCTCAGTCCGCTGGGCTCCAGCTCGACCCAGCCGCGGCGCTTCGATCGGAGCCCCCTCAGGGTCAAAGAGGAGTCGAAAGAGTGAAGCCGCAACTTCCACTATACCTCATTCCCAGCGAAGTGCTCTCTTGACGTCTGCAGCGGCGCACTTCACAAAGGGGATACAGTGTTTGTTTTTGTTTGTTTTTCTGTTTTTTAAACGGTGCGATAGCCGCCGCTAGCGGCTGGAACACGCCGATGAACTGATGCTGTTGGCAGAGAGAGCAGAGCGACTGAAGAAACGACATGGGAAGGTGACTTAGCATAATCATGCGCTGTTTTCTCTCCTCTCTCGCCATAAAAGACCAATAGTTACACTTTCTACAGCTCGCCTGCGCCCTCCGGAGGGCCCAGACCTTACTGCGTTTCTTCTTCTGTTACTGTTGGAGCTTTTTTTTGGTCACATTTAAATGTTTTGCATCATCAGGCAAATTTTAATATCAAACGCAATCTGTTTGAATCCAAAAACATTCATTCAACGATGATTTGATTTATTTAAAGGGGGGAAAAGCTAATCAAAAAAAACCTGGCTAAAGTTAGGAAAGTAATTTCTCACTAATTCTTGGATATAAATATTTTATATATTCTTCTTTGCTGTGTTTCAGTTCAAACACAGCAACGTTTTGAGCATCAGTGACATAATGTCATAGTTTCTCCATCTGAATGAGCTCCAGACTTTGACTAGACCTCTTGAAAAACCTTCATAATTTCCTTTTTCAAGTCATTCAGATGTGGAGGTACCACTTTTCCATGTTTTCTCCATTGAACACTGCAAAAACGCCAAATATTGCCAAGAATTTTTGGTTTCTAGTGCTAATATGTTATTTCACTTGAAATAAGACAAAACTGACTTACAAGTAACTTTTCAGGAATATGTAGAAGCTTATTTTAACAAGACAATTTTCCCATAAGTGGAATTATGGGACCAGCACTTTCTCATCAATATCAAGGAATTATTTACTTAAAACAAGCTTCCATATCTTGATAAGTTAAATTTGTCTTAATTCAAGTGTAATAAGATATTTGCACTAGAAACCAGAAATCCTTGGTAAGGTTTTGTGTTTTTGCAGTGAATCTAAAATCCATAGGAATATAATTGTAACCGATAAGATGGATTTTGAGATATTTTAATCTGTTAAACTGTTGATCACCTGGGATTAATTCCCTGTTAGTTGATGATTTATTAGGTGTGGACAGGTACGTCTTTACATAGACTCAGGTTGCTGCGAGCAGCTTTTTCTTTCCTCTGTAAATAATATCATCATTTGAAAGCAGCTTTTTGTGTTCAGTTAGATTATTTAGCTCTGATATTAAACATTATTTGATCTAAAACATTTAAATGTGACTGAAAAACAAGAGGAACCTGTAAGGAGGTGAACACTTTTTCCACAGTCCTGTAAGTGTTGCCGTGCTTCGGCGCGCTGAAGATCTCAAAGGTTAGAGAGGAGGAAGAGGAGGAGGAGGAGGAGAGGTGCTACGTCGAACCTCTCCACCCGCCGTGCTGCTCTCCTCCCCCTTTTACCTGCTGTAGACGACGTAGACGAGGCAGCTCTTCTTCATCGCCTCCGACACAATCCGCCACCCTACTTCTTCTTTCTCGTTGAAAAAGAACTCGGAAAAATGACCAAATTTGTGCAATTTTACTTTTTTTTTGTTTTGTTTGTTTTTGTTTTTTCCAGGACCACACTACATTCCAATCTTCCTTGAACATGCTTTTTAATATACTTATGGGGTATAGATGAATATAATTATATACAGTATCTATGTTTGTTAATGTTTACAGACAGATTTCTCTCACTTCATCTCGGTGAGTGGTGTATTACGTTTGTTTGTTTCGGTGTTGAACATTACGCAGACCTCTTTGTGAAAATAGTCCTATTAAGGTGAAATATAATGGTATATAGTGTAATGGTATGACATTACAGAAGTACTTGTGATTTCATATTGCCAGTCCCACTCGCCATTGTGTACATAATTGGCTCACCATATTGTAAAGTACTTAAAAATCAGGACGGCGGAGGCTCTTCTGTCTCGTCTGGAAGAAGAACTTCCTGGTTTTTTGGGGGATTTCTTTTAACGTTCTCACGCGTCCTTTACTTAATTCCCGTTACCTGTATAGTAAATGGAGAGGGGGGGGCCAGCTTGTGATCACTGGTGCTGTGTTTCAAGTATTGTTAATAAGCCTTAAGTTTTAATTTTCGGCACGCTGCTGCAGAGGGTTGCGGCTCATTTCAGTTGTTTCATTTCACCCGTGTACTGTGACGGAGTTTCTTTTTATGTTTTTGCCAAACCTATAAAAAGCACTTTCACACGGGCAGACACAGAAATGCACGGACAGGACAAGTATTTCAAAAAACAGATACCTCTTCTTGTTATAACATTGGAGTTTAATCTGTGTTGTGACTGTTTTTGCCTCTTAGTTGGAAACATTGTGAATGCTAGGTCTCCTTTTCCTTTCTTTTTAAACAAAAGTGGCCTAATTGCTAGGAGTTTATTTTGTTGTTGTTTTGGACAGAGGGGGGGGCCTAAATAGGAATAAACTGCCACCCCAGTTTTGGATTTAAACAAGAGAAAAAATCCTTCAGAGGCACTTCTTTTTTGTTTGTTTCCAGGAAGAAATGGTGTAACAACAATCCAGTCCAATATGATGTACAAACACAAACTTCTGTACAGTGTTTTTAAATTGCTCATCAAGTCAGAACTAAAGTTTTTGTATTTATTGCACCGCATTTTATACAGATTTCTTTTTTTTTTTTTTTTTCCCAAACACCAGTGCGGTAACTCGTCTCCCTTCTCACCAAGGTGTAACGGACATAGATGATGACATAATGAGATTAAAAAAAAAGCATACACACACGGGGAGTTTTACGTTTTATGCCTGTATCTAACCATTTTCTTACCTTTGGTGTAATGATTCCACAATTGGTGACAGCAGCTGCTTGTCGGCCTGTATTATGACTCACTGTAATCGGTGTTTTAACGCAGTTCGGTATTGAAATGCGAGTTTTTTTTTTTTGTTGCAGATAAATGTAATCATGACAGGAAGAGAGAATTTTCTGTAATCATGTCTGCTTTTCTATGTTTTTTCCCATGGAAGAAATTTTTGGGGGTCACAGGGTGAAAAAGTGCCAATGTTGCCATGTTCTTTCCTTTAAAGTGTCTTTAAACTTGCTGTTGCTTTTGTTTTGTTTTTTCAGCAGGGCCAGTGTTGCAGCTTTTCAGCAGTTATTGGCTGAAATGTTATACGTGAAATCCCCCTCTTTATGTTGCTGAAGTCACATAATTAAGACCAGGATGAATTGCAGATAATTGGATTGAAAGATTTATTTTTAGGACTATCTTTGCTCTTCTCCAGTAGTTTAAGCTTTCTTTTTCCCTATTAAACTTGTAGCTGAATGTAGGAAATGAAGGAAATAATGAAATTTCTTTTTAACTCCAGTTTTGCTAGAGGTTTTCACCTCAAACCATTTACAAATCAAACAAATAATCAGAAAAATTACTCATTGGAGTTGAGCTAATTATAAAGCTCTAATCCAAAGAGCTGAAAGTGATGGATTCTTTACACTCTGGTTTCTGTTTTTTTTTTTTCTTTAATAGTATTTCTTTAGTGCATCATTAAGGCACTTTCCTTTGCGAACTTAAAACTTGATGTTTCTGTATGTCTTTGCTTTTCTCACATAAGCCTCCTTGTTGCTTGAGGGAATGTCTTCTGGTTTTTGTGGTTCTGTAATTCCCACTGAAGCCTCTGTTTTTGTTGTAATGGTGAATGTTGTCGAGCTGGAGTGCATGCTTCCAACATCAGAGGATTCGAATCGATGCCAATGTTTTGCTGTATTTGTTACTTTTGTTTGGATTTTCACCACATTGCACAGAGATTCTGCAAAAAAAAAAAGGAAAAAAAAAAAAACCCAAACAGCCTTTATTTTTGTTTTTCTTTGCACCTGTAGATCGCATGATCGTACTCGCATCTTTGTGCCAGTTGGTCGCCTCCTGCCCTGCTGAGCTGACGCAGCTGAAGTGTTACTGCTTTAATCGTTTCTCCGTCTGGTTTTATGATTTTATTTTTTCCTTTAAGTGACCGTTAACTCTGATTTTTGTTTCAAATGTAAGAAGGAACACCCGATCCCTCTCCCCTTTGTTTGTCAAAGGGAATGGTTCAGTTCACTGTGACGTCTTTTTTTTTTTTTTTTTGTGCAATGTTGGGCCGTCTGTCGTTGAGGTCACACCTGACATCCTGTCAAATAGTGTTGGAATAAATGAATAATTTCACCTGCATAAGCACTCTTCATCTCTTCTTACTCGTAGGAAACCTGCTCACAGTAACTCTGACTGGGGTCATATCTATCTCTCTTGGTGTTGCTTCGATTAAACCGTGGATGAACACACACCGCCATGTTAACTACCTGTGTTACTGCATACCACACACACATTGTCGAGGAACTTGTAAATACTTTGCATTGAATTTGCATAGACTCATGTTACTGTGGTGTGCTCTTTTTTTTTTTTTTTTTTGCCTGTAAAATTCTGCTTCTAAATGTGTGTGACTGTTGAGAAGACACTCTTCTTTTTGTACATGATCTGTCTTTTTATTTGAAGATATTGATTCTGTCCTTTTTCATTCTGAAGTTGAGTTTGAAGAGTTCAGACATGCCTGAAGTTTGACTTTAATAAAGCTGTACTCTGTCTCAGTGAAACATTTCTTGCTGCTTCACTTTTTAACCATCTGTGTTGCAATATGTAGCATTTATCTATTGATATTTAAAAAAAAATATTCATCCCTTTGGATAGTTTACTCTTTTATTGCTTCTACAAATCAATCACATTCGACAAAATTAATAAAGGAATAAAATTGCAGCATCCAGGTGTGTAAGCACGACAGATCCATCCACAGACTCCAAAGGTGCATCTAGTTAATTGTTTAATAAGGTGAATACATATGTAATCACATATTTATATTATTTGTCATTATTTTTGTAGAAATCGGCTGCCACTTTGACATTAAATTCGTTTTTTCGTAAAAAAAATAAAAAACTAAAAAAATTGACCAAAAAAAAGCCCAAATTTTGTTGATCATGATTAATTCTTTTAAAACAAAAACATCCCAGAGGATTAATACCTACAAGTACTGCAATATATTTTTTAAGTGTTTCAAGTGCAAAGTGAAAAGTGAAAAATACGTAAATAATAGATATTTATTTTTCAATTGAAGTAGATGTAACCTCTAGATGGCGAGCTGCAATGTGACGTGGCTTCTTGCATCCACGTGTCAAAGCTCGTAAACTGGGCCGTATCAAAACTTCCGGTTTACAGAACTCCAAAAATATAAATTAGGAAATATGCATGCGGTTATTCTAAAACAAGTTTAGTTTCACGTGAAACTAATCAATTATTTATAGATGTAGGTAATGTTAGGATAATATATTAAAGTGTAGTTATTTTTAGCATACATTTTTGTTTGTGTCATTTTAATAAATACATTTCATCTATTAAAAAAATAATATACACATGATTGAAACATAATACTACTATTCCATAAATAATTGGAGAAACAATTACTGCAGATGATAAATGCGTTTATGTCATCATAACATCTCACTGTAAAAAAAACTCTTAGAATGCAGATGTCATGAAACTCTTTAAAAAGTACTATTCCGAAATTAATTTCAAGGGAGAATTGTACCTGTTTTAACAAAAAAAATTATGTTTCACTGTGACTGCTGATTCTATTGCACAACAAAGAAATTGGGAGAAAAAAAATTTAAGTAAAGCAATAATATTAATAAAATATTATTATTATTATTATTGTTATTATTATTATTAAAAAAGACTAAAACGATTATATTTGCCTCGCTGGACTTTTGTCGTGAAACTACAAACCGGAAGTGTCTGTTTTAGCCGTTAGCTTCACCTGCAGCTACCCTCTTCCGTGACACCTCTGTTTCTTCAAATACCTCCAGTGTCTGCAGAAAAAGAGGGATGCCGAGGCTCGTGTTTGTGTTAAATTAACGCCTTAAAACAAGTATGGAAAGATGAATTCCGGCCTGCTTAAGGTTAGTAACTCAGACACTCTGCTCCTTTAATGATAACACGGAAATAAATCAGATAAAGGATGTATTGTTGTTTGACAAATGCTAGCTTAGCTTAGCTTCTACTTGATTTTTTTTTTTTTCCTATTTATTTGACGTTTCTCTATCATGACAGGTTTTGGTTTGGAGATTGGTTTGATTTTAGAATTACCTGAATATGTATTTAGCTAAGCTGAGTCTTTTTAATAACACTCTCACCTGGATGTGGAGGGTTTACAGGTGCAGCATGTTGGCCTTTGTGTCATATTTTAGTTTTAGACAGCGAAGAAAGACGGAGTGTAATGTAACATATTTTATTCATAAGTGTAAATAAACTACTAAACCCGCTGAGAAATCCCAAATGCACTTCCTGACAACGATTTAACAGGTTTAATTCACATTATCGACAATACTTCTGTAAATAAGTTATAACGTGTTTTCATAAAGACAGATACAAATATCGACAAGCCAGTAAATAATCTAGTATTTGGCACGCTGAAAATTGTTTATTGTCAAAGGGTTAACCAAGGAAATTAACCTGTAGGGAGCAGGAACAGGATTAATAACAGCAAGGTTTCAACCAGTAAGAGCAGAAAGTTAAGGCCAACAACAACGGATCTCTTCTGTACTTACATATCATTATAACTCTTTATATAAGTGTTTAAAAGCCACCGGAGGGGAAGGCCAAATGTAAAACATACAGCCAGCAAATTAAACTGGAATCACTGCTCAAATCACCGTCATCATCATCTGGGCCAAAACAACAACAACAAAAAAGTGTTAAAAGCTAAAATCAAAACGTTTTATTTATAATTTCTTAATTAAACAATTTTTTTTGGTGTTAAATGCATGTGTAGATTATTGTAGATCCAAAACTTCAAGAGGGTGTCAAATGTTTTCCATATCGAAAGAAAGGTGATCATTTATTTTGGGCTCGATTAAAGAAAACTGAAAAAGATTTGATCTCTTCTCAGAAATAAAAACTCTATATTTGAAAAAGTTTTAATAGTGTAATTAAAAGCTGATTTGGATCTGCTTCCGTGTGCAAGTCAGTACATAGAGGTGATCACGGCTACCATAAAATCCAAGAGAAACCAGAAAGTTTGGTTATTAAAAGATGAATGTTTCATGTTGCAGCTAACATTTTATGAGAAGATTTTAATTTGTGTATCAGATAAATGTTAAACTGCTTTAAAACACCTCTTACTAATTTAATAACCTAGACTAACACATAGTTGGTAAATTTTAAAGTTTTGTCATTAATTGGTATTTGCAGCTGCTAACCCCAGTTGGCTGCTGACCTGCTCTGCTTTGTATTTTAGAGTCTGACACCGATCACAAATGCTTTGACTAGGCCTACATGCTTGAGATCAATTGTGGACATTCCTAGTTCAAGATTTCCCCCAGAAAACTCGCTAAGCCCAGTGGTTGGGTGCAGTCATTCATCCAGCGGCCCGTCGGTTTTTTGAATGAAAAATCTTTAAAACTGAACACCAACTATAAGGTCTTAAAAATGCAAACATTAAAAAATAACTTAAAAAAATAAGCAATGCTTAGCCTGGTGGGGGCACAAATAAAGTCTTGTGGCCTGCCAGGCTTATAATACACTGGAGTAAACCCTGCCTCGTTAGATAAGAGCAGTCTGGTCACTGTGACCTGAACGACTTACTGTGTGCTATTCTGATGTTGTTATCCTTTCTCAGAGTTTTAAACTACAGTTACAATGAAAATATCATTGTTTAAAGAGGTGTAAATATCTGAGATTATCTTTAGTATCTTCTACTGAGTCCAAAGTTTCTATTTTGTCTTTACATTTTTCCATTTAGTTTAAAAACTTTGAAATTAAAATGGAAACAGGTATTATTTTAAGAGGAAGTAAAATGTTTGTCACTGGGTTGATTTTTATTTAACAGAAATCTCAAAGAAGATTCTTTTTAGCTTCAAACTATGAATATGAAGCCTCTGTTTTGCCCCAACTCCTTCTGCCTTTATGTACTTTATCACTCCTCCACGCCACTTTTTTATTAACTCCATATTATACAACAAAGCCATATTTTATTACTTCCAGCTTATGTCTAGGGCCTCTGTGGGAAATGGCTCAAAGAGGTCTGCTGCTCTGTTTGCTTTTGGAGTTTTTTTATTCAGGTTTCAGTGAAATTCATTGAAATTCTCAATGATTAAAATCAGTCACTGTAAGAAACTTTGAAAGTTTTTTTTTTCTTCACCAATAGTTTTGCAATAAAGTGCAATCTAAGGTTTGATTAAAAGCCTAAATTTGTAAAACATTATTTATAGTTGGAATTTGATATTTTCATATACCTGATAAAAAGACATACACATTTTTTTTTCCATTTCCTGAAGTTAAATCAGACCAAACTGATCTTGTAAATATAAATCACTGAACGGTTTAGCACCACAATACATTAAAGATCTGCTGTTGTTGTACCAACCTTCTAGACCCCTCAGGTCTTCTGGTTCTGGTCTGCTCTGCATCCCCAGAACCAGAACCAAACGAGGAGAACCAGCATTCAGCTTCTATGCACCACAAATCTGGAACAAACTTCCAGAAAACTGTAAAATAGCTGAAACACTGAGTGCC
>CAEGAE010076940.1:0-20658 GCA_903067095.1 Girardinus metallicus
TTGCCGTAACTCCAGGTATCGCGCCGGTCATTTTAAAGATGTTTATTGGTCCCCCAAAACAATGAAAACCCGGGCATAATCATAAATCAATAAAATCCCCCCTGGCCGAACTTAAAAGATGGGACATTATGCCGCTAATACTTAGCTTTCGTCAACAACTCAGAGGCGGAAGTGAGAGCGCTGTGCAACCTAAGTAATGTTCCTGCCGGAACACGGTGCGCTAAAAAAATAAAACATAAATTAACGAAGCTTCGAAGCAGGTACACTTTCCAGGAGGAATTTTAATAATCGAGGTACTCGAATCAATCGAGGAATCGTTTCAGCCCTAGATAAGATATAAAACACTTTAGTCTATAAATGTGTTTTAGCCAAAATGTCTCACTTTTAGTCTAAAGTTTAAATAATAATAATAATTAAAAAAAAATCACATTAATATTTATAAAGTTTTGAAATGGCTCATTTTCCAGACACCAAATATTGTCAAAAACTGGCTGGGATGCTTTTTCCTAAACACTTTTTTAAAAAACCTGTTTGTGTTAGAAATGCACCAGTCCACTTTGTTCATTTCCGATACCAATATCTGAGTTTTATCATTGGCTGATACTGATACAGTACTGAATTGACGTAAAACATTTATAATTGTTTTTAAACACAAACATAAATGTGCTGAATTGGAAATGTGTTTGATAATTCTGCACCAGTATAACTCACTTTAATACACAATTAGCTTCACAAGTTTAAGCAAACATAGAAAAGCCATTTTAATTTGTTCAGTGAGTGAAATTAGGAGAACAGCAGCAAATTTAAAATAAATAATAAAGAAACTGATAATCTTTAGGTTGACTAAATTGGTCAAACATAGAAATAAACAGCAAGAAACTTTATTTCAAAAGGTTCAGAAAGTGCAGTGAGGAACTAAATATAATGTAAAATAAATAATAAATCATCGAATAGATCTGCCTTTATTGTTTGGGAGCTGATGTCACTGATACCCGATCTAATTTTTTAAAATATCGGGACCAATACGATATTAATATCGGATCAGTGCATCTCTAGTAGAAACCCAAGTGGAAGCAAAAAACATGCAAAATGTGAATTTTCATATTGGCACATTAGCATAAACTGCTGCATAATAATGAACAATTTGGACATTTTAAAGTTCGTTTTATCAGTTCAGCTCTGTTTGCTTTTCTGCTGGTGAATATTTTGGTGAACAAACCTTGTTGTAGTATCCGTATGTGATGGCGTTGGGGTGAACGCCAGCCTTCTTCATCTCAAACAGGACTCTGACCGCCAGGACCGGCTGGCCGTACTGCCCACACAGCTGCATCAGGACCCGGTAGCACACCTGCAGGGAAACCTGTGTGACCGCTTTGCTCCGACGCAGCTGATTGGCCAAACAGGAAAAAAAGTTTACTCTACCTCGTCAGGCGGCTGCAGCTTCTTCGCCTGCATCTTCCTGAGGACGTCGTAGGCGGTGCGGAGCGCCCGCACCTTGGAGTGGCACACCTTGACGTACGCCGGCAGGCAGATGAACCACAAGCCGTAGCAGTGACGCAGCAGGCACTTGGACCACAGCTGCGGGATGGACGAATACTTCTTGGCGATCTTCTGTGCTGATTTGATTTCCTGAGGGTGAAAACCAGGAGAAGGAAGCATGAAGAGCTCTAAGCTGATCTGGTAAATGGTTGTGTTGCCTTCAGAACCAGCAGATGACTGGGTGACCCAGCTGGCTGCTGTCCTCCCTGTTGCTGGAGAACCTTCTCCTATCACACTTTTTCCTTCCACTCAACTTTCTATGATTATGCTATAGCTGTTCCATAATATTCAGATTATGTGGGACACTGATTTTAGGTTTTCATTCACTGCACTGTAAAAACACAAAATCTTACCCAGTATTCTTGTCTGGTTTCTAAACTTATTATACTAGAAACTTTCTGAAATAAATGACACAAAAAAAACATTCTCATTTTTTAGATGTAACTGGAAGCGATTTTACAAGATGTAATCACAGCAAACGCCTCTTCTTCCAGATTACCTGTTTTTAGACCAGGAAGTAGGTTACTGCTTCTCACCTGTTTGGTGCGTCTGAACATGGGGGCGGGGCTTGTGGGGCAGCTGTGCCTGGCAGCGAGGCGGGAGGAGGGCGTCCGCAGGCCCTCCACCGGGTCGAACAGCTCCAGAGTTAACACCGGGAAGCCATCATACCTGCAGAACCACAACACGTGAAATGATCCGTCAAAGAAAAAAAAAAACGAGAGTACATTTCCACCAAAAAACTCAGAAATTTTGAGATTATTCTCAGACATTTTCAAAATTTTCTTTTTTGAAATCTCTGATATTGAAAATCAAACGTTTTCTAGAACAAATGTTCACTTTTGAAACTCAGAAAATTTTCAAGTCGAAATTTTTCTACTTTTGAAACTCAGAAATTTGTTTTTTCCAGAAATTTTTTTAAATCAATCTCAGAATTTCTGAGAATTTTCAAGCCAATTTTCAACATTTTTCCAAGTTTTTTGTAGAAAATATCTGAGAATAATCTAAAACTTTGAGTTTTTTGGCTGAAATTTATTCTTTTTTTTTTTCTTTGTATCTTCAGGCTTTTAATTAAACGTTACATTGCACTTTATTACAAAATGGCAGTTTGAATATCAAGCACTTTCAAAGACTTTAAACAACAATAATAAAACTCAAGTATTTTCCAGAATTTCATGAGCCCTGCAGCTAAAAGCCTTTTCCTGATTTCATTTCCACACCTGACAGACGTTGCAAACCAACCAAAAACTGTCCAGAAAACAGATGGGAAGGAGGTGAAAGTCCACAGGGACACAGACGGTCCAGTCGGTACCTGTAGCAGAGCGGGTATTCCTCCCCGTCAGGCAGCGGCGGCAGCTCTGGAGGAGTGATGAACACCGTGTGCTCGCTGCGCTGCGACTCATCGATCTCGATCAGCCGCGTCTCGTCTGGCCGCTCGCCGTCCACCTGCAGACCGCAGCACACAAACATGGAGAGAGATTCCCGATTTACAGACTCTTCCATCCATCTCAGCTGCTGAGATGGTGATTTATTTATTTACTTTATTCTAGGGATGGACGATATATTGGTACTAACATCGGTATCGGCCGATATTAGTCATTTTTCAACATATCGGTAAATAAAACCAGGTCGATATTAACGACCAACATTTTTTTTTCATCTTGTTGACATTTGTTTCTGGTTGTTTTCTTTCCAGTTGTGAAAGTAGCGTCTTCCTTATTTCTGTAAATTTAAGATCTCTGATTAACATACATACAGACTTATCTTTTTTCTATAAATTTAAGACTTTTTACGGCTTTAATTTTAAATACATGAATTTTAAGACCTTTTAAGAATACGTGCAGACCCTGAATTATGTATTTAACTCCTTTTCCTTTTTATTTCATGCTTTATTTTTAACTTTCTTTCTCATTTATGAACCATATAAAGAAAAACGCATTCTGTACTGCACTAATCTGGATTCTATTTATGACATTTTCACACATTTTGTTTTGTTTTTGTGTCTGTTCATGTAATCTTAATGCCTTTATTTGATTTATTTACATCAAAGTAAGGTAAAAAACTGATGGAAACGGGAATGTGGCCCTGAGCAGGTGAGTAGCATCCATCTAAATCAGGATGTCACATCCATGGGTCAGTGTTTGGTGAACACACCAATTAAACTCTTGTACCTAAAAAGAAAAAAAACACCCTTCAGGGTAATTTAACGCTGTGATGAAGGTGAGAGAAGAGGGAGGACGACAGTAGGTGACCTACTTTTCCCTCTACCTCTGCAGCTTTCTCTGCAAACTGTGACACACAAAACAAATGACATCCAAATGCAAAGTAAAGCTACAATAAACACATTCACATTATTACGGAATTAATGATATCACAGGGAAAGAGCCAGACAGAGAGAAACAGCCCCTAATGAAGACAGATAAAGCTCCTATAATAGAAAACAGGCAGGACAACCAGGCTAAGCTACATTTACAACGAGCTTCCTGCTGGTCTGTCTCCGTTTCATCCATGGGACAACAAATCATCTGCTGCGGCCAAACGTCAGGGTGACATTTCGCCGTTTTTATAGGTCAGCAGTAAACAGCAAGCAGGAAGCTGATGCACAAGATCTCAGAGGTTTCATAACCGAACAAAAAGTTTGATCACAGCTTATAGAAAAACTTCAGGAAAAAAAAAAATCAGACTAGTCAAATAAAACTGATCTGTCGACCGCAAGAAAAGGACAGTGTTTTGTCACCAAGACTTACAATCCTGCAGCTCTTGTCTAGGTTTTACTTTATTTTTTGGCTAAAATTATCTTTGTTTTTCAGGAAAAGTGTCTGAAATTTCTAAATAAATTGCAGATTATTTTGGTAAGAATACATCTTCTGTTGAAGTTCGCCTTTATGCAGATGACACTGTACTTTATTTTAAGAAGAATTCCCTGTAGCTCAGGTTTTGACACTGCCGTGAATAATTGGTAGGAATGTGTCAGCTGTTAAAAGTTCGCCTTTATGCAGATGACATCTTTCTTTATTTAGATCTCTTTACTTTGAGAAAAGATGTTTTTAGGACCTTCAATCGCTCTGTGGCTGCTTCGGATTATTGCTTTCCTTGTCAAAGTGGATGAATAATAATTTCTTGGCTCACCTTCTACCTTCTTGCTCAATCTATATATTTTTTTCAGACAATGGATTAAACAATGCTTTGTGATTCTTTATTTGTATAGCCCAATAAAATACATTGAGATCTGTGGTTGCAATATGACAAAAATGTGGAAAAGTTGAAGAGATTTAAATATTTTGAGAGCACTATACATGTGAATTTCACTTAAAAAGTATATTTAAAGACAACATATGATGCCAAAGCATCAAATCTCTGAAGATTATCCAGCAGTGGCACTGAAAGAGAACATGTTTGTGTCTCAGAGATTCATCTTTTACATCCTGTTATAAATCTGGGATTCTGTCAGACGATGCGTTTGGTACAAGACATTTACAAGTTTACAATGTCCTCAGCAGGAGCATTAAATTACTATAAATCACTGCTTCCAACAGCGGCTCTTAACCCAGAAGATGCAAGGTTACAACCACACACCGGGGGGGAAAAGCAATGATCCTGTTTTATTTTCCTGAGCTGCTTAGATTTAATGAGATAACTGCTGCTACAGTGACTGGGGACAGATTGGAGATTTATGGTGGATCTAGGAAGAATTAATGGTCACAGTAGCAAGCAGAATATACTGAAAAGTGCTTAATAAAAGGCGTAAGCTGTGCAGGCGCTGATTTATCCACCGACAGGCCAGGTGGGTATTAAAGTTCATAATTTAGCCTAGTTAGCCTGAAGGCTAATAACTAAATCAGTCGAGGTGAGGAAGAAATATTCCTTTTGCTCTTCTTCCTTCCTTGTTTTTATAGGTTGTCATTAAACAAAGCTGGAAATTTGCAATCAGGATAAAAATATATCACAAACAACCTTCTTCTCAGCCTTTTAGCATTCAGATAAAAGTTTTCTGTCACTTTATAAGCTGCAAAGTAATAAATGTAAGAGCTTTTTGTTATTGTAAGATTTTGGAAAGATTTGTGTCATCCCAGAATTTCCCTTTAGGAAGAGTTCAGCAAATTATCTGCAGAACGTCAGAAAACAGATAATCTGAATCAAATATTGATGCAAAATATCATCCAGGCAGTTAACTGGCTGACTACTGATGATTAAGGATCAATTTACAGTTTTTCTGCAGTAGCTGTTTTGTACTTCCCAGAGTTATTTGTTTAACTTAATATGAATCGAAATGAGAATTTTAAAAACCCAGCCTTTAGAGAATTACAAAATAAACGAACAAAACAAGAGAAAATTAAATAAAATCAATTATGAAGTCTCTATAAACAAAATTATCCTTAAAAAAATGGCAATTTGGGACCAAAACACCAGACTGGAAACTTTTATCATCCAGTTTTTGATAAAAAGAAAAACAATAAATCATGCAAATAGAAATGATTGAGTTTATTTTAATTCATCATGTGATTAATTGATTTATTGCTACAAAAAATCCTGATTCCTTCATTTGTCTAATTAAAATAGAAATACATTACTTGAATATTATATGCAGATATAACAAAATCTACCTGAATGATTGCAAATCATTTGTAGCTGCATTTGTGTTTATTTTTGATCTTTACCGTGTTTATATAAGGATTAATAATAAAAAAAAAGCGATAGTCACAGAAATAGTGATATTTCTGTGAGAACAAACCGTCTCTCCTTCAGGGATCAATGAACTTTAAGCTGATTTTCCTTCACTTGAGCGATCTCTGTGTGCTGAGAAATGACAGCCAGAGCTAACAAAGACAAACTCAGGATTTAATCGTCTGTACAGGAGGAGCAGGAGGACATCAGGACACCCAACTCACCTCACTGCAGCACAGAAAAAGCTCCATGATCATTTCCACTAAGCCTAAATTACAGCAGGTCTATTCTGAAGCTGCTGAAACCGGTGACCCATGGAAGTGACTCAGGGAAAATGGCTGCTGAAACTGCAAACACATTAAGTTTAACCTTCAACTTACCAACATGAATTAAACTTTCCAAAATGCTGCACACAGAGCAAAAGAGACAAAAAGAAAAAAAAAAAAAAAAACTGACTCTGTAAGGGTGTTTTCTGAATTCTCACAACTCTTCAGCTCCACCACATTTAGTGCAGAGCGCACTGCGGTGTTAAGAAAAATATCAAGACCCTGCAAACATGACACCCATTCTGTTTGATCGTTTATGTTAGGGCACGCTGCACTGTTTATAATGGAGCCAGAAGGCTGGAGTCTGCACACACAAATGACCTAAACTGCACATGCAAGAGAAACTGCAGAGGCAGCAGGAATTATGCATGCAGTGAATATCTAAATGAACATTAAAAATGCAGAACACCAAGCAGTCTGATGCTACCCGAATGCAGCCATGTGAAAAAGGGAGGTGAAAATGAGGAAACTAAGGGCTTCTTCACACCTGATCGTCCAGCAGACTTGGACCAAAATTGCAACATTTGCTACATTTTCAGCCTCTGCGGTTCTCAAACCAACCAAACCCTTTGAAAAACCTGTTCCCCTCCTCTCCTGTGGGGGCGCTGCACCAAGAACCAGTAAAGGAAACGACTCTGAAGAAGGCATGAGTGCAACTTCCTGCTTCACAAAATGTAAAAGAATGGAGTGGCGTCAGATTTTAGCGGTTGTAGGATTTCTCTTTCACGCATTTGTTTTGGTTATATTTACCCAGAATGCTTTGAGATATACTTTGGTTATTGCTTTTGGTCTCTGGTCTTCCTGGCGTTCACATATCCCTTCAAACCGCACTAGAGTTCACTTCAACCGAGCAAAGTAGGTATAGTTCCAATTGATTAACTAATAATGTCAGTTTAGACTTTCTGTGTCGTAGTTTGACCTCCATCCATCAGAGGGCACCGCTGCTGATCCTGAAGCGGAGTCAGTTGATACAGAAACAAAGATGACGGAGACATCCCGGAATGAAAAAGAGAACCGTCCAAACAGAGTCCAGTGTGGGATGAAAAATGCATTTTATGCGGTTTTGTTTTGAAATATAAACATTCAACAAGCTCTTAAGTTTCACCTTAATTCAGCCGAGCTGCACGATGGAGAAGTGCAGCAAAAATTATTGATTTGATACAAAGGCGATAAAGTCTGCGCTCCTCCTCACTAACAGTTCATCTCTCTGTTTGTGTTTCACACATTTTATTCTTTTCATCTTTTATTTTTCAATTCAGCAACCTATTTTGTTACATTTTATAAAATATGTCTAAGTTTAATAATGTGAGCAAACCACAATTTTCTGTTTATTCAGTCAGTATTTACCAGCTGACAAAATGTTTTTTTATTTAGCTTTATGAAAACTTTAGCCCTTCCTGTGATGGAAAGACGTCCCTCTTGATACAAGAAAAAACTCAGGTTTTTAAGAAAATGGCCGCTTATCAATCAACCAACTTCTGAATTAAAGCGACTAAACAGAACTGGTGTGAATGCAGGATTAAATCAGACCTGAAGATTTTGAAGGTTTCCTAAAGCAAAACGCCGAAAAGATCAGAACTTCAGGTGAGCCATGCAACGCATTTTAACTCAATATTATTTGGTTATTTTCGCAGGTAATGCACACTAGGAAGCAAGCAGAAGAGGTGAAACAGCAGCTAGCTTACCTTCCCTCCTTTCTCTGCGCTCCGCTCTGAGTTGTAAAGCTGCTCGCAAGAGGAAGCAAAAGGACACAGAGGAGAAAACTTAACTTGAAAGTAGAAAAAGTTCCAAGACGGTCACTGAAACATTCCAACCCAAAGCAAAACCAGAAAGAGAAGGACGAGAAAAGATTGTTTTGTTTATCTTTAGGAAGCCAAATTAAAATGTATGAAAACGTGGAACTCACTTTGTCGACGCAGTCGTCAAAGAACGCCAGGCTGGTGTCTTTGTCGCTGACGAACGAGCATTCCTCGATGAAGCGGATGAACATCTGGGTCTTGGTCATGAGCGAGTAAAACTTCTGGTGAGAGCGGTCGCGGCTCTTCAAGAATCCTGCAGATTTAAAACATCAAACTTTAAAAACTGAGCCAATTTCACCGAGAGATGACCGGCTGCGACAGCAACAATTAACCGACTTCCTCCGAAGGTGTGCAACTTTATGGCTAAAGACTCTATTATGCTGTAAAAGGCTGTAAAAATATCCTACAACCTCCATTTGTGTTGGTTTGGATAATGCACGGTGTTATTACTGTAATGGCCAATTTGGGATGTGCGCGGACGTCGTGAAATGGCTCCATAATAGATGCTGAAAGCAGCTTAACTGGGTAATAAGCCTCGGCTGCTATGAGACGGAGAGCAGGAAGAGCGGCCGCTGGCACAACGCAGAGGCGAACGCAGAGCATTTCCTGCAGATGATTAATATTTTATTTCTGACAGAGGCCACTTGTAAGCAGGACCAGCAATTACTTTCTCAGATTAAACACTGTGCAGTTTCATTTTTCTAACATAAAAAACGTATTTTTTCTGTTATTTCAGTCTCTTCACCATCTAAAACACAAGAATCTACAAACAGCTAAACAAAACTATTCCATAGTAGAGCAAAAATGAAAACTAGCCAATCCTTAATGTGGAAAAAGAAATTAGTGAGAAGTCTGTAAATTTATACAAAATTATTTTAAAATTAATTGGTTGGAGGTAAAACTAATATTTTAGAATACGTTTTCGTCTATAAAGACGGCTCAGCATCACGTTCATACGAACACTAAGCAGGTTTTCAAATATTTTTGTTGATGCAAAGAGAAAGAATATTTACAGAAGATTGTGGGAAAAACAAAATTGCTTATTTTGTTTATGCCTTAAAAACGGTGTTTTGATTAATTACTAAAGTACTAAACTGCGTGATTAAGCTGCCTTTAAGAGAGCTTAAAGATAGATTTGTACAGCAGGATGTTACTCCATTAAAATGAAGATTTTAAAAAGGAGAATCCCAGATTTAGGCCCCATTTTGAATTATTAGTAAGATTATGTCTATTGTTAAAGTTTGTCTTTATGCAGATGACACCATGCTTTATTTTAAAAGGAAGTTCCGCAGGACTCAGGTTCAGGCCTTCGTTTTGAATAATTAGTATGAATTTGTCAGTAATAAAGTCTTAAAATCCTGGTGTTCCTCAAAGTATCAAACTCTTTTTCAGCAGCTATAAGCTACCAGCCAAATTTCCGTTTTTCAGAAATCACTTAGAAATCTCAGATATTATTCTGCACCAGATAATGACCATATCAAAGTCATACCAGCTTACAAATAGTCAGACATTTGGCTTATTTTAGAGCGCATATTGACAATTTTGCAAGAAACATTTTTTTATTTTTATAAAAGATGAAGTGTTAATTCATAAACAACCTTATAGGTTATTTTTATTATTAGATTATGACATTCTACAAAACCTTGGCTATTCTAAAGCTACCCATTGTACTTATATTGTGTATTTATTTCCTATTTTGGTTTCAATCTCAAAATTATTGTTGTAACTTAGTGAAGATGACCTTTTACACTTATTCTGAACACTTCTCGCCCTTGTATGTCTCCATGTTTTGGGCACCAGACTTGAATGTCACGTCTAACTGATCAAATCCCCCAGAAAAAAAGAAAACAAAAAACATGAGTTTGATCATGTGAGGAATGAAAAGTTCAGAAGCAACCTAAATGTCACCTTCAGAGATACTGGAGTGCAAACGCTGCAGCTGCAGAATAATCAGAACTGACATTTTCAGCCTCAGAGAGAGAAACTCCAAATGGTGTCATTACAGACATCATTATTTTTATATTTTTGCTTTTTTATAGTAGCACAGAAAGTGATTCAGCCAAGTCACTCGTGTCCCACATGTCATCAACTTTCTTCCTTCCCAATTTAACAAATTAATCCAACTTCCTCCCATTCAAGAATATTCTGACTTATTGGTTATTTCTCCAACTCATTCTGCATTTCCACATGACTAAGATTAGCTCTGATTGGATTTTATCTCTCCAAAATATATCCGTCTCATATTTTCTTCATAGTTTATCTTGCATTTAACCTGTATTTTTATTTAGCTTGTCTAGTTTCTATTTTCTTTTACATTTCAAAATGTTAGACATATATTATGCAACACTGTGTATGCAATTATCGGACGTGGGCAAAAATTGTATTCAAGTAAGAGCAGCACTTCTTCAACATATTTTTACTGAAGTACAAGTAAAAAGCAGCCGTCCAAGAAATTACTCAAGAGTAAAAGTATTTGGTAAAAAGTTTACTCAAGTACTGTGTAACTGATCAAATTATCAATCGTTTAATATTTAAAAATTACATCGTCAGATGGACCAAAATATAATCTCAAGTGGAAAGTTTGGTATTTTAATTAATTCAAGTAACAAAAATAACAACATCAGGAAAGACAAAATTGTTCTAAATCAGTTTCATTCGATTAAAATCTTATGAAACTGACAGAAACTGCAGGTGTGTGTCTGTCTCTGGTGAATTTTAGCTAAAACATGTCTGTCGTACATTCAGGGGGTAGAAAATGTAGAAATTTTACTCAAGTAAGAGCAGAAATACTTCATAATAAAATTACTCAAGTAAAAATCCAGTGAAGTAATTTTATTTTTTCCAATTACTCAAGTAAATGTAACTTGGTATTAGCAGCTCTGGCCGTCCTTCAGTTTTACTCCTCACCTCCCAATAAAAGATAAAAGCAGTTTCATCTGAAGTGGTCGACTGTTTCAAGTCTTAAGCTTTAGGAAGAGAACAAATAACTGTGTTTCAGCATGCTGTTTTGGAGCGCCAACAGAGGAAAAGTGCCTCATTACTCTGTGTTGGACTTGTCGGGGTTCCTGTGAGGACTTTGAAGCGGCTGCATGGAAACCGTGGAGCCGGGTTAATTCATTCAGCCCGCTTCCTCTGGGAATCCGATCTCCGGCTTCACATGCAGCGCTGGTTTTGAAGTCGTTTTGATCAGACGATTTCGGCGTGTTACCTTGCAAGTCGAAGAGCGAGCTGGCGTCCGTGGCCTTCTCCGACGGCGCCTGTGTGATGGGGCGCAGGAAGGAGCGGTAACCCTTTAAAATGGCCGCCATGAAGCGCAGGAAGGCTTCCTGGATCTCCAGCTCCAGCGTGTGGAGGCTCTTCCCACAGCTCAGCTCTTGTGAGTCGCTCATGCTGAGCTCCAGCAGCCCGTCGGAGTGGTACTGACCTGGTGACAGAGCCGTACGTTAGCACAGGGCTTCCCAGACCACGCCACGGCGCCCAAACGGCTAACGGCTGGGGGCTCTGTTTGAAAACCAGCAAACAATGCTACAAAATATGTAGAGAAACTAACTTTTAGAATGTTTTAATGACAGAGAAACAACTTACCATTATAGAAAACCCGTTTATCTTTCGTTATCAACAAGCTATGCCAACTGCTGCGTAGCAGAGCGCATACGGAGGGTGATGGACAGCGCTAAGACCCACCTCCTGGCTCTGATTGGTTGTTTTTGTTTAGCATTGGGAGGAACTTGATTTTTTCACATATCTCTCATTTTAAACTGTCATGACATGGTGACAGTTCTAACAAACGCGTAAAAAATATATATTTTAAATAAAAGTTCCATCCTGCAGGTTTAAATTGATCATCTTTGACTCCTCAGCTGTTTAAAATCAGTTTTTCCAACATTGATTTTTCCTGTTGTGAAGCCAACGAGTTCTTCGCTATAAAAAGCGGTGTAGTTGTTCGGATGGCAACTTTATTAATAGATTCAATACCCAGAGACAGATTAAAGTATTACTGAATCAAACTGGATTAGGAAGACATTTTTAAAACAATGAAGCTCAAGTTTATACCTGCTTCCCCCAAAAGGACATTAAACACTCCAGAAAACTTCAAAATGCATATCAATTTCCAGACTTCTGTCAGCGGCAGAGGAGATTTTCAACTTCACTGAATCAGAAAATTAATTTATTCAATTACTGTGGCTGAATAAGCAGCCGTTTCTGCGACTGAGCCGCTCAGAAAGTCGACAAGAACAGAGCCAGACGCTGATCAGGATATTATCCCAGGAAGGATTATTTCTCACTTCCAGCTCGTTGAATGAAGAGGACAAGGAATGAGTGAAGAATAAAAGCTGCAAAAATATTAGAATAATAAAACAACTGAGGATGATTAATGAAGCACATCAGTTTTTTATTACCCGTAATTACCCAGAAAGCTTTAAAATGGCAGCTACAGGCGTAATATGAGATTAAAGCGCCCTGACACCTTCTATTCATGAAACTTTAAAAACATTTAAAGAAAAACGCAGAGAGTACTCACCGTCAACCAGCTGCTGGTGGAGATTACTCAGCACATTCATCAGGTTTTTACATGCTTTCTTTGGCAGGATCTTCCATGTGAGAGTGCGTTTATCGTCGTTGCTGCAAAAGCAGAGAAGCGATGAAAAGCTCGGCCAAAACCAACATCAAAGTTCAGACCACCTGCTAAGCTTTCTGGTAGGTAAGAAGGTCCACAGGTTACAAGAATAACTGCTGACGAAATGTGGATACTTTGAGGAAAAGTTCATTCTCTAAATTTAAAAACTCATAAAAAGAAGAAAAAACACTCTCCAGGTAAATTTTCAAACCAGTTCTATACTTTGGAGATAAAAACAATACAAATTAACTAAAAAAATAAGTTTCTACTCACTTATATATGATATTATTTATTAGTTATTGCTAATATCTTGTGATAATATTTTATATTTTACAGCACGGACAAAAAAACCCCTAAAATATAGCAAAAGTTTGTTTTAAAATGTCTCTCTCGGCTCACTGGAAGATGGTGTTTGTGTCCAGGTCCACACAGTTCACGTCAGGCGGAGGGTCGTAGAGGTCAAAGTACCGGGAGTCGACGCCGACGATGAACGGACAGGGAGCGCTCAACACGTCGGCCAGCGCCAGGGGGCAGAGCGGGATGTAGGGACACGGCCAGTGGAAGGGGAAGATCATCTGAGGCGGAGGAGAACCGAAACAAACGTCACGCTGATGCCTGACGATTCAACACACAGGAAGTATTCAGACCCCTTCAGCCACAAACCTCATGTAAAACGTGTGAAAACTCACATCTTAAAGCAACTTTTTTATGATATTTTGTAATTCTACAAATGCAAACAACAGTGTGAAAAACAAAAATGAACTCCTCAGAGGTGACCTATGACACTTCCTGGAACAGGTTGGGGTAAGTTTACTGCGGCGATGCCCAAAGCGTGGCCCGGGGGCCATTTGTGGCCCTCGATCCCAGTCCAGCCTGTTGATGCAGATTTAAAGCTTTCACTGATGGTAACATAAGGTGCAACATAAAGTTTTCATCCAGGTTTTTACTTTGGATTTAATTTATTTAATAGTAAAAGGAGACAAAAAAAAACATACAGTAGCTTTAACTAAATGCGGACCTGTGTTAATAAGTTTGTCAAAAATAAGGCAAGACTGAGCCATTTGCTTGTCTCTAAAAATACACAAAACCGTCCAGAAAAGGATGAAAAATGTAGTGCATGGTTTGCTTTTTTTTTGTTTTTACTTTATTTTAAATCTACTACTTGCACATCTGTCATCTGGTTACCTTGCTCCTTTCATTAAAATATTTAATGCTTATTTGTATTTTTTAATTAGCGAGTAAATATAATAAAAAAAAATAAGTAGTTTTTACTATAAAAACTTTTTGCCCCCGGCCTAAAGTTTGGACACCACTGGACTGTGATTTATACAAAACATGTTTGTTGCATTTTTGCACAAAATCAGACAGAGAAAAAGTTTAATAAGCTAATTGGACAACAAGCCGGAGGTCGTTCTCCAGGTTTCCGATGCGACTTACCGACACCAGCGCCTCCGTGACGCTGGTCAGCACCGCCGGCCGTAAAGAATGGACCAGGATTTTATGTTCGGTGACGGCGAACACCAGCAAGGTGACGGCGTTCTCCGGACCGAGGTTATGGAGCAGAGTGGAAAACCTTCCTCCGCTGCGGGAGACAAACGTAGAAACCTTAGTCAAAAACTACTGGTGCCACTGGCAGATTTTTTTCAACCTGATTTTCCTGTTTTAAGTGAAATAATCTGTAGCTTGTTGTCTATATCAAAGAATTATCAACTTAAAAAAACTACTTAATCTTGCTGAAAAGTGACTTTTAAGTTATTTTAAATGAACTCAGATATTTAAACTGAAAAGCAGACACTTGGTGATGAATTATTTCAGAAACTGCAGCGATCTACAACACAGACCTTAAATCAGGAATAAACTCAATAGTGCACTTTTGCCAAAATGGCCATTAAACAGGTGTAAGGTCAATAAGTTGCAGTTAATGTCAGCGGGAAAAGATTTAGGTTGGTGAATAAAGAGCAGCTGCTCTCACCTGAGCGGTAAGGGAGAACTCACAGGCTGGCTCAGCATCAGGCTGTCATGAGGAGAAAGCTGCAACAAAACCGGAGAGTTAAACCAAGCAAAAACACAAAACACCTGCAATAAATCATTGAAATGTTCATCCATAATGGAGGAGCCCGACACAACCCAGCAGGCAATCCGAGAAATTTCACCGATTTCACTCCTGCAATTAAAGAGCTTACCTGCACCAGGATGCGAGGCCTTTGGGAGGAAGGGAAGGGAACTTTGTGCATGAAGTGAGAGATATGTCTGGAAAAAAGAAGAAGAAGAACGGGGGACGTGAGGCCAGAAATAACAGCAGTGGGTGGCAGAATAATGTCTTTTATGTGCAGCAGGGGGACATAAAAAGGCCGTTTCACATTACCACAGCAGCAGAATTTCAGGAAAAAAAAGATCCTTTCTTTCAGCAAAAAACATAAAAATTGCACTTTTTTGTTGTGTGGGGAGAAAAGAGACTTAATAAAATGAAAACGAAGACAGCACCATCCGGGTCTCTGATTCAACCAGCAGAAAACTTCAAGAAAATCATGGAAAAGCCGGGCTGCTGGGTAAAATATAGACAACACCTGACAACAATAAGCAACATATAAAGTAGGCCAGTCACGACAAATTTACCTGGACAATAAACTGTCCCAGAAGTTATCACAATAAACGATAATATTGTTGTTTTGTGAACATTTTCAACTAATATAATGGTCATAATGCAAGAACACATTTTCAAACATTAAATTCAAATGATCATTTAAAACTGGAACTTTTTTATTTTTATATTTATTAATCCAAAATAAAACAACAAAAACAAATGAAATTAATTATGAAGTCTTCAGAAAAAGAAGACTTTTGTCAACAAGTTTATGGTAAAAGAGAGAAAAGAGAAACTATAAATGAGGGAAAAATGAAATTATTGAGCTTGTTTTAATTTAGTACGTGATTAATTGATTTATTGCTTATTGTGACAAGGAAACACAATGGATTTATGGAGCCACCATTAAATTTAGTCAAAAACATATTTATAACTATGTAACATTTACTCTCTCATTAAATCAGACTAAAGCAGGTACTCATCTAGTAAAGTTTCCCATAGAAAGTACATCTGGAACAAATCTTCCTTTTGGTCCAGATGTACCGTCTACCGTTTCGTTGGCACCATCTGCTGCCTTTCTAACGATATACTTATTGAATTGTTAAAACTTGTTTTCAAGGTGACTTATTATGCTTCCTTGAAGAGGTTGGGACAGATTTAAGGGTGATACAAAACATGTTTATTACATTTTTATCCAAAAAGGAAAAAAAAAATCCTTCTTGGATATTCAGATTTTAGTCTGTTTTAGGGCGTCCTGTCACTTTAAATCCAAATAAACTGCTGCTAGTCGCGCCCCCCAACTCAACATTTACACTCGCATGTGAAAATGGCTGCAAACGGATGCACAATTATACAACCATACATCTCTGAAAAACAGAAGTGGAGCCTACTGCACAACCAGCAAGAATGCAGCAAGTCAACAACAAAACACTTGTCTTTTCCAGCAGCCATTGTACAGCGTATACAGCAGTAAAACCAGCTGACCAACATGTTTGAACTTTGCTTGGGTTGCTAGGTAACAGCACACTGCCCGTCAAATTTGACTTAACACTCCAGAGGTTTTTGAAACGGCTCATTTTCCAGACACCAAAAAATATTAACCTATTGCCAGGAAATGGCTGGGTTTTTTTTTTTTAAGTGTTTGAACTGTTTTCAGAAACAGTTGAGAGTCAAATGGGAGCCCAAAAACTCTTGTCTTCTCCAAACCAAACCTGCTGAAGCTGGGTTGCTAGGTAACCGGCTTGGCTGGGGTTGCTAGGTAACACCGCAGTCTGACTCAACAAACAGGAGGGTTTTGAAACGGCTCATTTCCCAGAAACCAGAAAACATTAACTTATTAATTTTGTTTTTAAAGCGTCTGAGTTGTTTTTAGAAGCAGTTGAGACCAAAATGGAAGCACAAAAATGCACAAAATGGTAATTTTTGCATGATGGGCCCACTTTAAAGCGACATGACTTACTTCTCGATGGGCAGCGCATGCGGGCCGGAGATGGAGTATCGATAGAGGAATGTAAGGAACTTGCGGAAAGCGTCGAAGAAGGGCCAGTGGGACAGCAGGCAGATGCACTTGTTGGTGTAGACTGAGCTGGCGTTGGCGGCGCCGTTTCCAGGATTGATGGCGGCGTCCGCTGCAGGGCTGGATGGAGAGGCGTTGCATTGTTCTGGGCTCAGGAGACCCAACTGGGAGAGCTGCGTATCAGTCAGGCACTCCTGTGGGTAGGGCTCATAAAACTGGATGGCAGCACCGTAAACCTGAAACAGGAGAAGGTGATAAATCACATCCATCTTTTCACGCTGCTGCTCACTGAAACGACCTCCATCAGGACCTCCTCACTGCATAACTCGGTAATTATCCGAGTGAATCCACTTCATATATGCTGAAGGTCCACTAGAGCTGCAACTAACTGTTAGTTTAGTAACCGATTAATCAGTTATTCTGACAATTAATCGATTAATCGGTAAATTAATCAATTAATTGGATTTTTAAAATGGCACATTCTGCAGATTTTTCATTTAATCACAAATCTTTTTTATGCATTATTAGAAATATATTAAAAGATGCAAATAAACAATACAATCCCTTTTTTTAAATAAGAAAATAAACATTTTATTGCCTCAAATGAAATAACATGGCGTTCCTTCACATGTCCTGACAACAACATGTGAACGTCAACATGGTGCAGTGCTGTATTTCCCTTTGGGAAATACTCTTAATAAAAATACTCTTAAAAGTAAACTTTAAAAAAAAAGAAGTTACTCAAGTAAATGTAATTGGGTAAATGTATCTAGTTGCTACACAACTTTGTAGTAACGTTTGTCCAACTCCAGAAAAAATGCATCTTTTTCCTAATAATTTATTTTTTTAACTTCTGTTGATTCGGTTTCATTTCTGCGCCGTTTGTCAGGTGGTTCTCTTCAGGTAAACAGAGTCTTTCCGTCCTGCTGAGCTGCGTTAAAAGTCGAGTCACGCACACCTCCTGCCTTTCTCCCAACATAAACACACACACTTACACACACAGCCTCAACTCGGCAGCAGGTTTCGACACTATTTGAACTCCAACGCCGCTAAACCATAGCTGCACTCTGGAGGTTGTTTGTTTTCATCCCGATTGTGTTTCAGCTCACGGTTCAGCGATACGGGTCGGCTCCGGCCTCATCGCAGCAGGAACTCTTCACAAACCGAGAACCAGAGCGGTGAGGTCGCGTTTATGTTTCCAAAGTCAAGAATCAGAGACTCAGCGACACGTCAGAGAGAAATCTGAAAGCTACCATGATCAAACGAACTGTGAAGGGCTCGCAGTCAAGAAGTTAAAAAATTATTCCTGCTGATAAAAACAGGAAACTGGAAAGATGTTTGTGTAATTTTCCAAATTAAATTTAAATTAAATTAAAATATTTGCTGCTTTTCCTTCAAATTTATAACTCAAAATTTCAAATATTTCCAAAAGTTCAGATTTGAGTAGCAAATAAGTTTGGTTTTATTATCCAAAATTAACCACAATTAATCTGGGAAAAAATGATCTCAGTTCTGCTGAAGAATCTGCAAACTCAGATTTAAAATCCAGGAGGGATTTTTCCACATTAAATACAGATTTTATTCAGAGCCATCCTTATTTTATTTTCAACCTTATTTATATAGAACTTTAGATAATGAGTTGCACTAAAATACTGCAAAACAACAATAAATAAAAGTTAAAAATGAAAAGTAAAATACACCAAAAATAAATTCTAATTAATTAAAAATATTAGACAACATATTGTACAAAATTTTGGGGGGAAAAAAATCCCCAAAAAGTTTTTATTCAATAGGATCTTTATTCTACCTTCAACTTTATTCATAGACGACTTTCTAGCAAACGAGTTGCAATAAAATAAAAAAACAAAATGAAATAAAACAAAAATAAAACAATAGATGGAAGATTTTTTTTTAAAGTAGATAAATTGTATTTAATTTAAAAAATTAATACAATATTGTACAAAATTCTGAAAAAATACTCAAAATATTAATATTATGCATCATTTCTGACATCTTAAAAAATAAATAAATCACTGAGCACAAAACAAAAATGTTGGACTAATAACTGAAACCTCTTTTTAATAATCTCTCTTGCATTTTTAGAGAAAAATAACTAAATGTCAAATATTAAATCTCCAGAAAAGATACCGGCTCACAGTTTTGATGTTTCATAGATTTACAATGAGATTCTTTTGCATAAACTGGAATTAAATAATGTCAACATTATTTGAGATATTTAATGTGTTGCAAGAGAGATGTTTGTGTTCTCTTTGAATGTGACATGAATTTGCAGAATTGTACCGATTGCAACATGCCTGACCCAGTTTTCCTTTAGGGATGCAATGCATTGTGGGGTTTTTTTTTGGTGTGTTTAGTCTGCAGATCCAACAGCTGCATATGTGACAGTTACAGACTTCCTGTCACCAGTGTTTTTTATCTGATGCTGCAGTCCAGATGTTTGTGAATACAAATGTGCGTTAAATCACGTTTAACCAGCTTACCTTCTCTCCGGACGCGCCGGTGAGGACGAAGGTGGAGAAAACAGGGAGGGAGTACTTGGTGTTCGCTGGCCAGCTCTCGATTGTTGCCCCCATGGGAAGGCAGAAGAGAGGGACCGACTCCGGCAGAGGGAAAGACTCGTAGTCCTCCTCTGGATATCTACTGAATAAGCCTTAAAGGACAAAGGAAAAACAAGAAGACAAGCTTTAAGTGATAGTGAGGTGAACTCCTCTCTGAAGCAGCAAATCAAAACTTCTTGTGGAGGTGAAATTACTTCTCCAATAGTGCTAAAACCGCCGTTATAACGCGCCTCATTGAGTCAGTGCAGAAACCCTGGGCTCTGTAATAATCAATCAGTGCTTTGTAACAAGGTTGTGGAGTAATTAGTTTCTGTCAGCAGGACAGAAATAATGAAACCCTGACTTCATCTAATGAGCTGTTTAAACACCGAGCTGCAGCAAACTTTGGATAATGTACTTGTTCTGAACAATCCAACTTCCACGGGTCTTAAACAGGTTTTACTTTCTGGTTATTTAAAAAACAATAAAACAGCGAGACGTCAGACACATCGCTCTGACAGTTTGAGCGTTTAGCTGGATGGATGGATGGATGGATGGATGGATGGATAGATTGTTTGATGTTTTAATGGTTGGATGGAATATTTATGTATTTATTCAATATTTTGTTTTATTGAATAAATACATAAATAAATACATAAATGGATGGATGGATAGATTGACGTTTTAATGGTTGGATGGAAGGATGGACGGATGGCTGGTGAATGGATGGATGGATGGACAAACGATTGGATGGACAAACGGTTGGATGGATAGATCGTTTGATGTTTTAATGGTTGGATGGATGGACAAACGGTTGGATGGATAGATTGTTTGATGTTTTAATGGTTGGATGGATGGATGGATGGATGGATGGATGGACAAACGGTTGGATGGATGGATTCTTTGATGTTTTAATGGTTGGATGGATGGATGGATGGACAAACGGTTGGATGGATGGATTGTTTGATGTTTTAATGGTTGGATGGATGGATGGATGGATGGATGGATGGATGGATGGATGGATGGATGGATGGATGGATGGATGGATGGATGGAT
>CAEGAE010076942.1:0-47802 GCA_903067095.1 Girardinus metallicus
CCGGTTCTAAGGCCGTTTACTCCAGCTCTAACGCCGGAATAAGCCCTAAGTGAACCGTCGAGCGCTTGAGGAGGGAGTTTTAGAGAGCGGCTGGTCGAAATTAGTGTTCATAAATCGGATTAGCCTTGAGCTAAACGCTCCTTACACCAACTTGAAGCTGACGTCATTGTCGTATCAACGCATGCGCGATCTGATCTCCAAATGACGCCCCGCCTCTTCCGTGACATCACTCTCACACATACAAAAGGTGAGTCTATATTTTATTAGTTTATATGTGCAATCTTAGTCTTTTATGGATGCGTGTGAGAAAAATTGCGTATGTGTGTGATATTTTAATACTGACATACACTTAGCTTTCAACAACTCAGGCGGAAGTGAGAGAGTAAATAAAGTCCCTGCCGGAACACGGTGCGCTAATTAATAACACATAATATCGCGAGGCTTCGAGGCAGGTCAGTTTTCCTCGAGGAATCGTTTCAGCCCTACTTTCATTGCATTCATAAAAGATGTGGCCTATCTTTTCTACATCACTTTCACAAAAGGAGCATTTATTGTCTTCAATATTAAAGCGATTTCTTAGTAGTTCTTTTGAGGGGTAAATTGAATTTCAAATTTTAAAGTGTATTTCCTTAGCTTTTTGTAGTATGGGGAGTTTTAAATAAAGA
Source organism: Girardinus metallicus (assembly GCA_903067095.1). Lineage (NCBI taxonomy): Eukaryota > Metazoa > Chordata > Actinopteri > Cyprinodontiformes > Poeciliidae > Girardinus > Girardinus metallicus. The sequence continues at coordinate 666 of CAEGAE010076942.1, forward strand.
GTTCTTAATCTTTCAATTGATTTTTTTTTTCCAAATTTGTAAAGAATGTGTTAGTATCTTTAACTTGTAAACATTTTAGGATTGATTTGCTTAAAAGTTGCCTAATCGTGGATTTCTTCTCAGATCAACATTTTGGCGGTCAGTGGTATCAAGCTGGACATTTCGGTGGCAGACAGAACTACAGACCTCCCTATCAACAAGACAAAAAGGTGATTTGTTTATTTTTAAAAAAAGAATAATCTGTATTAACCTTAGTGACTAACTTTTTCACATTTGCTCTTATTTAAACCCAAACATTGATTTTATGTCATATTTAAACGTAAATAATAGGATACAAGGTTTTCCAAATGTTTTCAGCCCTTCTTACTCTGATATCCAGGGCTGGATTTACAAGGATTTGGGCCCCTGCGCTGGAAGCCATTTTGGTGCCCTATGCACTAGAGAAAAAAAAAAAATTGTTGCTGATTCAAATTTCATGAACTGTTTTTCCTTCCACTTCACAAATATTTACAAATCTGTTGCTCCTCCATCACATAAAATAAAAGGTTCGAGGTTGCGACGTCAAAAAACATGTAAAAAGTCCAACTCGTATGAGTACTTTTGCGAGCAAAATAGCGTCTTTTCTTTTGACTCGGACCTTTGATTGAATTCACAGCAAAGAAACAGGAAGGAGCCAGAGCACTCCCATTACTGCGACACCTGTGACCGGGGCTTTAAGAACCAGCAAAAATACGACGAGCACGTTTTTCAGCATGTCAAGGTATTTATCTGCCACTGGTCGCTTTCTGAATAATATCTGAATCATAACCCGTCGTCGTATGAAATGTCATCAACAGTGTTCTGTACTTGACTGCAATTTCATGGCTCATGAAAAGCTGGTCGCCATTCACTGGAAGAACGTACGTATGCTCCATCCTTGAGTATCACTTAAAGTTTTCATCTTTCTAACGTGTACTGTGTTCTAAAAATAGAGCCACGCACCAGGGGCCAAAAGAATCAAGCTGGATACTCCAGAAGAGATTGCTAAATGGAGAGAGGAGAGACGCAAGTTAGTTCACACACGATTTTTAGACGTTTTGCTGCCTTTAATACCTGTTCTCTAACCGGATTCCAATTTATTTTATGTGCAGAAACTACCCGACGCTTCAGAATATCGAGAGGAAGAAAAGAGTCATGGCGGTGCGGGAGCAGACCGGAGGCGTTCTTGAAACGACTCAGTTTGGGTGAGTATGGGCATCGTCTCTGTTATTATCTGGCGGAAACTGCAAATAGTCTTTTCTTGGAAAATTCGAGACGAATTAAAAACTTTCTTGAGGTACTTTTGCGTCAAGTAGTAAAAAAAGGACGACTTTCATCTTTGGCTCGGTTACGATAGACATTTTTAAAGATGATCACAACTCTAACTTGGAAACGTAACCAAGGATCTCAATAACGTCGATTATTTTCTTTGGGAACCATTGAGTAATAGTCCGGTTCTTTTTCTTATTATTTTAAGTAAGGCGCTTTAGATCTGTAAAAATGCTTGTATATACTTTACCATTTGTCCTCAGGCGCATGAGAGGCAGAGGGAGAGGGAGAGGCAGAGGTCGTGGTTGGGGTAACACAGGGCCCCTCCATTTAAACGGCACTGCCGCAGAGACCCCCAAACCACTCAACCATCTTTCCAAGGTGGGAGATCCACTGGGAGTGCTGGCCAGTACTGACCAAGGTTAGTTAATAAGTAAGCTAATGGTTTGATGGTAAATTTGTAGAACTAAAGCTTCAAATGAGAGTGTCAGCTACAGATGTTAGCTCGGTCTCTGGTCTCCTCCCAGATTCAGATAAAGAGGAGCCCAGTACCACTGGCCTGGTTGTGGCCCCGAAACAGATGAGCTCAGCCCTTGGGTCATTACTGGCCAACTACGGTTCTATGAGTGAAAGCGACGAGGAACCAGACGGTACGCTTATAGGTTTCTTCCAGACAAATACTAGACGGTGTCTTTCTGTAGTTTTTTCTGTGTTTAACCAGATCTTTGCGTTCGTAGATGTCCCCATTCTGAGAGCCAAAGAAGTTGTCAGAGAAAACGAGACCCTCCTAAACAAAGTGACACCAACATCTGAGGACAGTCGGTACTCTGTACATGTGGAAAAGCCCGGCGAGACTCGGACAGTTCCTCAACCGACCTCTGGCCCCGGCATGTGGAATGAGAGAAGAGGAAGAGGAGGAGGGAGGAGAGGAGGAAGGGGACAAAGACGCAGAGACGTGCCTCAATCACGCCGCGTGACTTTACTGGAAATGGTATTTTCATATGAGATAAAACTAGCATATATTTAAGAGATGCACCAACAAATCTTCTGTTTGGTCGAAACGAGGTTTCACTTTGAACATCATTGTTAGTGATTGGCTGGTTGGAAACGCAACTTTTTTTCTTTTTTTGTGTGTGATTCGGGGAAAGATCTGTAAGCACATTGGTTCAGCAAATGGTCTTTCCTTCCTTCCGTCTGTGAAATAATTGTCCCTTCCCGCCACCTCATTGTTGGTCTTTTCACTTCATTCTTCCTACTTTCTGTTGCTTTTGTTGTTTCCTTATTTAAAGTTTGAGCCCTGCATAAATCGTTGCTATAAATTCCAAGGCTAAGGCTCTAAAAAGCTACGAACATGGATATGTTTCGTTGAATTGACGAAGACTTGCATTGACTCGAACCAACTTTACTGAATGCAAGGAAGGCTAAACATGTTGATGCAGAATTGGTCGACTTACCATAACTTATGCTAATGGCACTGAAAGGGCCAATGACTAGTATATGATGCTAAAAACTTTTTAACATCTTATATTAGCCAGTAGCCCTTACTAAAAGGGCTAATCATTATTTTCCCCTGTAGTAAGGGACATTACGCCTTACTAAGTGTAAGGGAAAGTAAAATACAGTAATTCTCTTGGAGAGAATTTGGAATTAGCTGAAATCGGCATTAGGAGGTCATAGCTTTACAAAGTCGTATATCTGAATGAAAATGATTGGTACGTCTCAAACGAATTTCTTTTTCAGTTTAATTCACTGCATTGTCCATCCATCAAAATATTCATTATCACTTATTACTGTTTTTTTTTTCCCCCCCTGTGTAGTTACTGGCCCCAGACATCCGCCACGAGAGGAACGTTCTGCTGCAGTGTGTACGATACGTTGTCCGCAACCACTTTTTCGGACTGGAAAACGGATCTCGGGACCGAGGGGAGATAAATCAGGAAAACCTGACAGTTTCTGCAACCACTGAGCTTGAAGAAAGGCCTGTGTCCCGATCAGACTCCAATGTTCACAATGAGAGACATTTTGAAACTATAATTGTCCCGGACAGCAGAGATACCGAAGGTCTAGGCAGCGAATCTGCTGAAAGAATTGGAGAAAGTTCTAGAAAGTTTGTCCAAAGTATTGAAGAGAAGACTGCCACGGCCCACAACGGTCAAGATCTTACCAGCACAAATAATATCACATCTAAATTTAATGTCTATGATGATGAAATATGGGAAATGGATGGCTGTTCTTTGAAATAATCTTCTTAAGACATTAGGTTGAAGCGTATGTTTATTTTTCTTCTAAAGAGAATCATTTTGTTGCTTTTTGTTATAGGTGGGCCTATTAATTTTGTTGTAGAATAAATAGGTTTACTTCCAAAATTGTTAAACTGTGGATTTTCATAAGGTATACAAAGTCTGTTATGATTTTCCAGGGAAACAACTTTATAGAACAAACTCCAGTGGTTTCACATTCATGGTAGGTTTAAAGTTTGATGACTGGGTGTTAGGTTGTTACTGAACACCCTAAACGATTACCTTTCAACCTGGGCTGACGGGTTTGGACATTTTTCTTACAAGCGTACTTTTCAAACTGAATAATTTTCACCAAACTTCCATTACTTAAGCTAATTACATAGAATCTGCTGTAATCTGACATGAACCCAAAATACTTCACCAACTAATCTGAATCTAAAATGATCTTTTAATATTAAGAAAAATCCTCACAGCATAATGATGCAAACATTTTTTTTTTAATCGTTGGCCTTGCTGTGGTCAGAATTACCTTTTGATGTAAAAAGGTATAAATGCATCTGTATTTAATGTGAATGAATGGCTTTCACCCTGTGTGTTACGGAGAAAACGTAATTTTTCTTTGAGAATTTCACGACAGAGAAAAAAATAATTATAATCCTTAGTAATATGACAATAAAGACTATAATGATTGAAGTACTAAATTAAGGTAGCTCCTTAGAGTACCGATTCCACAGTCTTCCTTGAAAAACATAAGTAGTGTTTGATGAAATACTTTGGAATACAACGTGGCAACATTTGGTTTTATAATTGCTGTGTGCTTGATATTATGTGGTTGGTAAGTAAAACTCGACTCAACAAGTCAAGAGGCCATTGGGAGTAGTGCAGTGGCAGAGGCTGCTCCACCCACCTGTGCTGTCCTAGGAGGAAAAAACAAGCAAACGCAGTATCCTAGAAACCACCTGAGCTCTCTCTATTCATGTCTGGGTAGCAACGGTGAAGTTGACCAACGGCGCGTGGGTCAACAAACGGACTTAAGTACGCCATTGTTCCGCGGATATAAAAGCAAACACTTTCTTCTGTGACTTTAGCTGCATTATAATTGCTGAGGCATTCACTCATGGCTGGAAAGGGCATTCGAGTGGAACCCCCGATTCTAGAATTCAAGAATATGAAAGTTGGGGAAGTTTACAAGAAGCCAATCTCGATTACAAATATTGGGAAAGTATCCAGGAAGATATTTGTTGAAAAGCCAGCGCTGAAGGTAACGTATTAACAGGTATTTGGGAATGAAATGTAGTTATGAATTTATAAATGTTGAGCATTTACCAAACGTGCATATTGTTACTAGTTAACCAGACAATTACAGCAAAATGGCGGAGTTCGCTAGCTTACATCGAATAGAAGTTTCTCGAAGTATTTGCCGCTTCAGACGTTTCTTTGTAACAAATTGTAATTCTAGTTATTGGCTTGATGTGTCAAACACGAGTTAAGTAAAGGCAAAAGGTAGTTTTAAAGTATGCATTTTAAAAAGCTGTCCCACCCAGCGCCATGTGAAAAAAGTCCCTTTATTAATTATTGAATTAAATGTGATTAACCGCATTTTTCTTTCAAAGCTGAGTTCAGTTTCCTCAGCTACAAACCGGCCAGCTACGCTACTAGGATGTAGACCTACATTTATTTTATTGACTGGGTTATATTTATATTTTTTGCACATTTATGTAATTTGCTGTTAAAATAAATAATAAAAATATGAATAGTTTTCTTTTAGGACTGTATTAATTTTTTTTTTTTTTACTAAAACAAAAGTACTTTGATTAATTATTACATTTTAGCATGCTATGACTAAAATGTACTTTTAGTTATAGCAATGCAATATACACAGCTTTGTATGCCATACACAGCATGTCATACAATGCTGTGTATATTGTATACAAAGTGTATTGTATACAATATACAACATTGTGTGCCATATTATACTATATGGCACACTGTATGTAGAAGTGGGCCATATACAATTGTATAAAATGTATATGGTATTGTACACAATGCTATATGCAGTGTGTAGGTCTGTGGTTGTAAAGGCAAAGAGTTGAACATGTTCAACTCATCTGCACCTAATGAAATCTTTTCCCTTTTGACTTCTCTTTCCCTGAAGATCTTTAAATTAATCAGATTGGGTCAAGCTTGGCTTTTGCCACCGGGATTTTGTATTAGAGGCACGGTGGAGTTCACGCCGCTTACTGAGGAGGAGGAGGTCAAAGACTCCATTCAGATATTTATAGACAATGAGGAGATCCTCGAAGTTCCAGTATCAGGGTACGAAGTTCTCTTAAGTCTGATATATCAAAAGCCGTTTTCAGCCACACTTGCCAGTTGTGCCTGCGGTGCTTCTAATGCTGCGTCTCTGGCTGCAGACTTCCCAGTTTTCCCTTTCTCAGCATGGACTCATTGCTAGACTTTGGATGCGTTGTCGCCGGCAGCCAAGTGGTCAGCAAACTTCATACAATTAGCAACGACGGATCAGCGCCTGGTAAGTCATGTGTTTGTTATTTGACAGGTGATTTTATACGACACTGTGATAGTCATCCAGGCTGTGTGTGTTACTGGTGAAGGTCGATTCGAAGTGAAGTATGAGAAGAGCGACTGGTTCTCCCTCCTATTCTCCCCGTTACACGGAATAGTAGAAGCTGGCACCACCGTGTGGCTGAAAGCAGAACTGCGTGCAGACAGACCTGGGCGAATTGCTGAAGAAGTTCTGTATGTTTTTAAAACCACTAACCGTCATTTCTATGAATATCTAGCATGTATTAGAGGAATCGGAAACTATTTAGAAGGTCATTTATTTCAAAAAAATTTTTTAAAGTGATGTAGCTTCTATAATGAACTATCTATTAGACCTTTTTGTCTGTTGAACAGGTATTTGGGTCTCTACTCAAACTGGATAATGACATCTGTGATCTTGGTATATTTCTTCCTGAGGGTGACGCTCCAGGATTGCCCAACTGTTCTCAGTGTCAAGGCTGAAGTGGTGGACCAGCATCTCGAGGTTTCTGACATGCAGGTACATTGATTCAAATTCACACATAGATAGAATGACGTTGTTACATGCAAAATATAAGTTCTAGATGTGGTGTGGAGATTTTTACGTCAAAATGCGACCACAGGAAAAATGTATGTAGTTTAAATTCTTTTCTAAGACACTGTAAATCTTAAAATTATTATTATTATTATTTACATTTCTGTTTTAATTGCTTGAACATGTTGTAGGGCTCCTCCCTTTCCTGTTTGTGGTTTGGACCTGTCTACTTTGGGGCCTCCAGCGAGCAGAAAGTGCTACTAAGAAATAACAGTCCCATTTCTTGTGACTGGGTCTGCCTGCTGCTGGATAAAGCTGCTGGCATTGAGGCAGTGAGTTTGAAAACAACATCTTTAGCTTGCAAGGGGGTCAGGGGGTGCAGAAGGAGACCAAAAAAATAAAACATCGTCTTATTCATTCAAGTGTTCCTGCTGTGTTTGCAGGGAACGAACCTTCAGAAGAGCACAGGCACCACCCTGCTGGAGAGAATGAAGAACTGCAGCTCAACCAGACAATCCGCTTTCCAGGTCTTGGAGTGTGTGCCTGCACATGGTCGACTGCGTCCATATGACACAACCCCAGTGGTAGTACGATTCAGTCCCAAATCCACGAGGTACATTTGTCCGAAAACACTACAAAGACTTGTTGGAAATTCATCAAGGAAATATTTTGTGTTAACTCATATAGTATTAGTTTTAGTTTATAGTTTATATTGCTAATATTAATTCAAGGCAATGCATGTATGTTGACCTACCTTAAAAACATCAAAGGTGTAGGAAAGAATAAGAATAATAATGGAAAAAAATAGGTGTTACTCCCCGTCGGGGAATCGAACCCCGGTCTCCCGCGTGACAGGCGGGGATACTCACCACTATACTAACGAGGAGCTTGTAGTAGCAACTAATACATGTCTGTATTTCACGGTTTCCTTGTGCTCTGCTTGACAGGAGATGGCGTAGTACTTTGCCTGGGCGACAGGACTACTGCCTGTTTCTCCTGTTTGATATTGTGAGCTGCAAACATGGCTTCACTCGACCTACAGGTACACGGTGCTGAAATGATCTGATTGGACTGGACTAGAAAGGGCTACTCTGCTGCATGAATGTAATGCCAAGTTAGGTTCTGTGGGCCTCCAGTTTGAGTTTCAAAGCCCATCATGTTGACTAACAGTTACATGCTCCATCTAGTATTCATACAGGGGTGTATAAACTAAAGTTAGCTAAAATACTAAAGTTTGCTAAAATTCCTGTGGACTATAACATTGACTTGTACCATGCAGTATCTTAAGGTTTACTTTTATAGTAAAATTAGCTACAGGTTAGCTACAATTATGTCAGCATCATGAGGGGCATTACTAGCATGTTAACAAACTTTGACTTACCTCTCTGCAGTACGTAAACAATAGCGCATGAGCTAATATGATCTAAAATGCTAAAGTTAGCTAAAATTATGTCAGTAGCATGCTAGCATGTTGACTAATATTGAATTACTCCATCCAGTATGTAAACATTAATGTAAAAACCTAAATTAGCTAAAATGTTACATTTATAAAGTGCTATGTTATAAAATGCTGTCAATGACATGTAGGCTACCACTGTCATGTTGGCTCAAACTGACTCACTCCATTCGGAATGTTAAGCTTAGCTTTTATACCAAAATTAGCTAAGATGCTAACTTTCGTTACAATGCTAATGTTAATGGCTTTCACTAGCATGTTGATACTGTCAAGTTGTGTCAAATCTGTAAGAGGTATTAATATACCGTCTCAACAGAGCACGGATTCCTCTACAGACTGAATGTTCAAATGCATTCCTAGTATATTCTAATAAATACAGAGGATCTAAGCAGACCATCACAGAACAAAATGGGGACTGATTGCCTTAATGAAGCCCATTGTTTTGATTTAGTTAACAGCAGCGTGGAGGTGGCAGTAACCGGTTCCGGAATCCCTGTGGCTCTGGTGCCCTCTCCCTCTGACACGTTTGATTTCTCCCACTGTGCAATGGGCCAGCATTCAGATCTTCTGTGCGTGCTCCAGAACCTCTGCCCCCAACTTCCAATCAGATTCCGCTTTCGCAAGTTGGCACACTTTACTGCCCATCCACCAACGGGAACCATTGCCCCCGGGCAGTGCCAGGTGAGACTGTCGGCAGCTTTAGGTGGTGCTGTATAAACCCCCACAGTTTTAACAGAGGAGCTCCCCCCCCCATATTCTCCAGGATGTAGTTTTGACTTTCAATGCGCGGCAGCAGGGAACCTTCCAGGTGCGTCAGAAGGTGGACGTCCTAGGTTGGGTTGCGTCTCAGAAAGATGGCAGCTCCAATGAAGCTGGCTGCTTCCACACAATATTGCTACACCTATCTGCAATATGTGACAGTGTGAGGATACCCCCGCAACCAAAACTCAAGTCTGGTGAGTATTGCCCGCTAATGACGATTGTGTTGCAGAAACAGAAATGATTTCGTGTTTTGCTGCAGCTCTAAAGTGTCCCGCCGGGTTACGGCCTCGCGTCCGGTTGAGAGAGCTGGATCGCTGCAGCACGTTGGGCCGTATTGCCACCGCAGAGCTACACAAGCATCGCAGGGAGATGAGCCCAATCGCAGATATAGATGAGCTCCTGGCTTTCCCCAACGATCGGGCCGCGAGCATCAGACCGCCATCACCACACACACAATATAGGTAGAGATGACTGAGGCACACTTCTGGAAACTACATCAAACCTTTCATAACCTGTGATTTCTGGAACTTTGAGTTTGGAAAGGTAGCAACTTTTTAAAGAGAACTCTTACAGCAAGGGAGAAAAGTACATTTTAGATGTTTTAGTGGGTGTTTTTTCTGTGTTTTACCGATGTTTCTTTTTGTTTCGACATTGTTTAGGACCATTTTTACCGGAGTGCGACGCTACCGCTACGTGGACCCCACCTATTCTTTCACTAAGGACGAGGAGGAGCTGAGACGGCGCAACAAACAGACTTACATAAACATTATCAAACAATTTCATCAAAAACGGCATGAGAAGACCGGGGAGAGGTTTGCTTTGCAAACTCTACATTTTACATTTTATGTTTTCCTTGTATGTTTTCCTCTAATCTTTAAATTTGCAGAGAACCTTTTTTTTTCTCAGTTTCCACTGATTTTGTGATTTGTTGTTAGGCAGCCACAGACCGAGAATGACGACGGTCTTGAGGCTGATACTCATAATGGACTTGTTCCTCCTGAGTTCTTCTTCCCAGACCTGAACAGCACCAAGAACTCAGACATGAACGCTAGTTGCAGTTCAAAACACTCGAGTGGAATTACAAACAGCGGGGACAGTCAGGTTAGATCAAAAGTGACTCAGTGACATTTAGTTCAGTTACATCATGTTTTTTTTGTGTGTGTGTTTCGTTTACGTTTTCTCATGAATCCTTCACAGACCTTCGACGCAGTGAATACAGTTCCATCTACCAGCCAGCAGGTGGCAGACTGTAGGCGGACTCTGACTCCTTTGGAGCTCTACCAAGTCGACATAAGTAGGACTTTATTTTTGCAAACCCTCGACAGAGCAGAAATACAAAAGAAACGCGTCTAAACAATATTGGAAAAAAAAAAAAAATGTCCTCTTTTCAAACAGCTCCCTCGTCGGTGAACTTTGGCAGAGTGGCTCTGTATTCAGTGTCCACTACGAGTGTGCATCTCGTCAATCGCCTGCCGGTGCACGTCTGGGTGGAGCTGCACGTGGACGGCGTTGAGCTGCAGGGCTCCTCAATGCTGTCCCAAGTCTTGCCTCCCTTCTTCCACAGCATCTTGCCCCTGACGTTTCAGAGCACGCTGCTTGGCCACTTCAGGAGGCTAGTTCTTTTTCTTTTCAGACAATGGATTGAAAAGAAAGGAAGAAAGAAAGAAAAAAAGCTTCTAGGATTATCATGGTCTAAGGTTGCCGGCTCAGTGCGTGCGATTCTTTCTTCCAAATAGACTCGATCGTTTCAAAGTCCTGCTGCTGATAACGATTTGATTCTGTTGTGTTCAAGTTTTAAGTGTTAGCTTGTCTGTAAAATTGATACCAAAGTAATAACTTCATAACATTCCTCGTTAAATTTTTTATTTTTCATGTTTCAGTTCTCATAGAATTAGTACATCATTCTATTAATATTATGACTTAATTCCAATATTGATGCTTTATTCTTGAATTATTTTGACTGTACTGTCATATGACTTTATTCTCATATTACCACAACTCTATTCTTGTAAAGTTATGATTTTATTCTCGGAGTTAAAAATGTTAAGGTCTCTGCCTGGCCCTAATATTCCATCGTAAAGTTGACCTAAATTCAAAGTCCAAATAGGCAGAAGCTGTAAAACGAGCTTGCCAAACAAGATGGCCGCCTGGGGCGTGCCGACATCACCGCGAACCGTGGAAACCCAAGGAGTGCATTGGTGAGATGCCCAAATTAAATCTTCAGAAAACTAAAATTTGATCAATAAAATCGCCCGGCCCTACTTTGGATTGGTCCTTCACATGAAATCTCAGTAAAATCCCTTGAGGTTTGCCGTTGGAGAAGTGCCAAAAATGTGCACGGGTTTGAGGTGTGTGAGAGTACTTCTGCACATCACAGTGAGTGTATTTTCATTTCTCCAGGTCCTTGAGCTACACTGTCAACCAGCAGCACCCTGGCCAGATCCGAGTCCAAGCTGAGGTGGTCTCCCTGGCTCTGGAGCTGTCCAGCAGCCTGCTGGTGCTCACCCCCAACCCAGTGTTACTCGCAGGATCAGAGTTCAGAGGCACAGTGACCCTTCGAAACCTGTCCATCTGTGTAGTAGAATTCACCTGGAAGCCGGTTGTCCCAGAGAGCGGCCTGCTGTTATTCTCTATTCGCCCATCTAAAGGTGCAGCCCACTTTTCTTTTTTTTGGGGGGGGGTGGGGGGGGGGGGTTTGGGGTTTCGGGATATGTAAGTGTTGCTTCATACGGTCCACTCTCCGTTTGTCCAGGCGTGGTGGAGCCACACATGGAATTAGACTGCGAGATAAATTGGCATCCCAGTTTTAATTCCCCTACCGAGGGAGACTTTGACCTTTATGTCCAAGAGGGAACCTGCCAGCGCCTGCACTGTGTTGCTAAGGTTTGTCTGGCTAACATTAATTACTTTTTTTTTTTTTTTTTTCTGGGCTCCGATTTGAATTACGGCATTGAAGAAACATCAAACATAATAACAAGGCGCTTAAGCGTAATGCAGGCTGTCAAACTCATTTTCAATTTGGGCCACATATCAGCGTTGTGCCAGAATGTTAGCAAACTGTTAAAATGTCAATCTTCCTCTCAGGTTGGATCCACTACTGTCGAGCTGGGAGAAAAGAGGATCCTTTTCACATCCGTACCTCTCAACACAACTTCCGTCAGGTCCACTGTGCTGCACAACTCTGGACAGAACCACGCCTATTTTGAGGTGTCCAGTCCTGCGCTGTGCGCAGAACTTTTGAGCCAATCACAATCTATGTTTATGCTAGAAGACGTGTGCAACGTCGGCTCCGACCCCGTGACGTCACTTCGCAATGGCTGCCGGCTAACAGCAGATTCCATGTCCGTGTCCTTGTCTGAGGCAGGTCGTAGACGTTTGCCCTCTGCCTGGCATGGTGGTGAGTCCATCCCTCGGTGTCGTACCGAGCAGAGGTCAGGTCATGATTCGCATCCAGTTCAACCCAGACTGTGTCTTTAAATTTGATACCAAGATTGAGGTGAGAGAAACAAATGGTGCTCTTTTTTTTTTTTTTTTTTTTATGTTCATTTTTTTTGCGTGCGTGCGTGTATTTTTCAGATAGCGATGAAGAACATGAAGTCCATCAAGCTAAGAGTTGGAGGATCAGTAGAGCCTCCGAATGTAACTTTCAACAAGGTGAGGATCACGGAATGAAATGTTTGGAGTGGCCTCAATTCAGAATTGGATTTCTGAAATAAGACAATTCCTTGTTGATATTCCGATTTACTGACATGTATCTGTAAGATTGGCTTGCAGCACCAACTTGTGCTAAATAATGTATTTTATTTTTTATTTTTTTTCAGTTCAATTTCCAGTTCTGTGGAGTCCACACTGGATCTCGACAGAGGATTCCTTTCTCCGTAACAAACCACTCTGCGGCTCTTTCCCACGTCACTTTTGATCTGTCAAAATACAAAGACTTCTCAGTCAAAGGCCGCTCGCCTTCTACAAGTACGCATGCACTTTAAAGTATCTCAGTTGATAAATGCTACTATGCTAGTGATGTTGTACCCGATATATATGGTCATGGGAAGAGCTAAGCCAGTGTTTTTCTTAGTTGTTGTTGGTTTTTTTTGTCTGATTGCCTCTGTGTCTTTTTTTCGGTAAACAGAAAAGGAGGAGGGAGTAACCGTGGTGGAGGTTGGTAGTGGTCAGACAGAGGAGTGTTTCCTTGTCTTTTCTCCCACCCAGGTAAGATTTGCTTAAACCCCTTCCTGAGTGTTTGAGATTCACGGAGCATCAAAAAGACGTTGTAGCCTGATCTCAAGTGGCTACTTAGCATCTATGCTAACTGCAAAGGTGTGTTCAGGTTTGCGTCTACGTAACTATTTTACGTAGCCTGTACACATGGAGCTTAAAGGTCTTTTTTTTTTTAGCCCAATTATGATTTGATGATGTGGAAGGGGATTATTTGCTCTATTCTTCTCCACTTTGGAAGAATTCTGTCCTACTTTTTGTTCGTCTATCACAAAAATGACAAAACGTGCAATTATTTGAAGTAAATGTCTTGTGTGGGTCTCTGTTAAACTTCACTACTAACTACAAGTACATAGGCAGTAGAAGGAGGGTAAAGACAATGCATGCTCTCTTTAGGTGACCCACTACAACTTCGTACTGCCGATTATGGTCAACGGAGTTAAGTGGCCGACTTCCTTGCTCTCTTTTTTCACCTCGTCTTCTTCTACTACTCTACTACTGACACCTGACAGCAGGAAGGCTATGACAACGTCCACCGCTTTATCCACAGACGAACCACAGTCACTGTCGGTAGAAGCCACAGGTGGGCCCACTGAAGCTGGCGTTTTCCATTCCAAAAGCAGATTCAAAGAGTTTGTTGTTGGAGCATCCAATTTCAACAAAGTTTTAGCAATCTTTCTGTTGTATTGTGATAGTTTATAACTTTGTTAACGACAGGAGTTTAAGAATTTAAAGTATATATAATCCTTCCTATTTCCCTTTCTATATAGCTCTGTTCGCCCCAGTGGAAATGTCCTCCACTCGCCTGCAGTTTGTTGTTGTGTCACATTCTCCTACATTCCCTCAGGTATTGGACCTTACCCGTGCTCCCATTACTTTCCCTCTCCTCTTTTGCATTTCAAAGCACCCTGTTTAACGCGTGTCACCACCTCATGGCAAATACAGCAGCGCTTTCACGCCTCGCATAATTTACCGTCCTGCCCCCCCCCCCTTTGCCTCGGCAGATCGTCGAGCTGAAAGCTAAGGGTGAAGAGAGCGTCTGCTGGAAAGCTGTCGCAGGAGAAGGCGTCCGTTGGCGGTTTGACCTCGGCGCCGCAGAAGAGCTGTGCGCGGTGGCTCCAGCGTTCGGCTTTCTCAGGCCCGGCCAGTCCATGTGCTTGGCAGTTACCATCAACCCTGAGGCCACGAGAAACGGTGCAGTGTCATTAGAATGAGCGTTTCTCCATCTAAATTCATTTGGAGCTTTACATGCCACATCTGAACTGTTCTCACTCCCAAGTGGATGGATGATACAGCACGCAACTTCTGTTAGAAAGCAGAAGGCGAATGCCAGGAATTGTATATCAAGCTGCAACATTCCGATCATTGATTTCTGTTCTAGGTTTTGTTTTGTTTTTGTTTGTTTTTTTACCCCCAGGAGAAAGAATAACCAAAGTGTCCATTCCACTGTATTTGGGAGATCAGGGAGAGGAAGGAAGACAAAGAAACGAAGAACAGCATCCTTATAGGAAGCTGTCGGTCATCATTCTCCTCAGTCGTCCAAGTATCGTCTTCTACCCCCGTCAGATCCTCTTCACGCCTGTGCCGCTGTCAAAGAGCACAGAAACCTTGCTCACCTTGCACACCGCTGGCTATCCATGGTTAGTTCACAAAGACACCTGCCATGTTTGTTTGTAAGCAGAGCAATAATGAAGATGGATTTTTATTGCATTTTCTAATTGGTGGCAATAAGCCACCTGTGCTAAGCCTTCTGGGCAAAATTATAACAGAGGAAACGAAGCCGCAGTCACTTATTCATCTCGGGCCTGATTGATTTATTGAAATCAATCAGGCCGGGATTCATCTACTGTCATGGTGGGCTTCCTTACGTCGGAAAGCAGCAACCTAATCGACGCGGCGATTTTGTTTATGGCGGAGGATTAAAAATAATAAATATATTGCAAACAGAAACCACAACATTTTCCACCTAACCCTTGAACACATATGACTCTGCCGCCACCATGTTTCAATGTCGGGAAACTGAATTCCATTGGAGTTTGTGGTTGAAAATTGTCTGAATGTGAAGACGTTCAGGAGGAAGACTCCACATCCAGTATATATTTTTGACTAAACATCCTTTCAAGGATGTTTAGTCAAGTTTGGCGGTGAGCTGTCGGCTGTTTTTCATCTGTAGCGGAACAACCATATCAGCGGAATGCGAAGAGGTGGATACGAAGGACGGAACTAAGATCCAGCCTATTTCTGTCAGCTTTCCTCATGGAAACTGCACCTATGCCCAGAACATCAGCGAGGTAAAAGTCTGGAGTCATCCTAATCATAACAGCAGGCCACATCACAACAAGAAAAAACAAACAAACACAATCTTGGTGTTATTTGCAGTTCAGTTTTGTTAGAAATTGCACTGAGATCCAGATTTGGAAATGCTTCTACTAAATTAGTTTTAATCTGCTGTCGTCCAACCTGCAGGGAACCAAAGTTGTCTCTCTGCTGTGTGAAGTGTCGTTCTGCTCCGCTGTCCCGGTGTCGTTGTGCACAACCGTCACCTTCAGCGACCACATGAAAAACAAGTAGCCTGGTTTTTTGGTCGTTTAGTTTGGTTTTAGAAATCTTCAGGCTCTTCCTTCAGCTTTTTACGTCTGCCTTTTTTGCGTTTCACTTCTTCAGATTCAATATTAAGGTGTGTGCGGTTGCTGAGAACTGTCTGCTAACGGTCTGGCCCTACTTGGCGATACACCACACCGAGCAGCACGTAGTTCTGCAAACAGGTACTGCACTGACAGAGCTACATAAACACCGGGGGGGAAAATGAGTTCATGTGCTGCCTAAGTTATCCGAAGGCGGGCTGAAATAAATGAAACTAGAATCTGTTTGGATTTTTTTTTTTTTTTTTTTTTGCTTCTGATTTGAAATATTTCACGAAGGAGCCACGTCTGTGGAGGTCGTTCTTCTGAACTACAACACACCAAGTCCTGCATCTGGCCCGATCACATCGTCGTCCTCGTCGTCATCGTTTGACCACCAGAGCTCAGCATACTGTAACACCTCAGGTCAGAGACTGGGGTGGAGGCTCATCTTTTTGCAGGATTAAGAAGAGAAATAGCAAGAGCTACGATGGAATAGATTAATTTAAAGTTCAAGTGTAACGAGTAACAATGGCTACTCTTCCTGGGGTTCACTGGATGTAGGTGCATTGGAATTTGTCTCTGAGTGTGGCGCAGTTTTTACAATCCAGAATATAACATTTCAAATTAAAGACTCATTTCACACTAAAGTGTCATCTTCCCTTTTCAGATTCCTTGTCATATTGTCAAAGTCTTGATGAACAAGCCGGCAAAGATGAGAATACCTTTGCTAAAAGTGACACCCCAGCCAGTCTTTCTATCCCAAAATTCCCTGTTGCCAAGTCAGAAGAAACGAAATTTTACCAGAAAGTATTACTGACTGTAGAGAAGTGGTTTAGCCTCTATGGATGGCCCAGTGGAACAAACCCCATGTGCATACCTCACAGTTTCAGGAGGTAATATTTGAACACGTAATCCCACAAAGCTGATTGTTTTGAAAGCCATCTGCTGCAGTGTTTCCCTCATTGTCCCCATTCAGAGTTGTGTTCGCAGTCCAACCAAGCAACTCCAATGGGCGAGCGTTTAGTGTCACCCAAAATAAAGATACAAGGTGGGTAGGGATGACACTCTGTGTTTTAAAGTATTATTCCTGTTGTTTGGCTGTGCTTGCTTCTGAAGTCTCAATAAAACATTTTTTTTTGCACTATAGGTCCGTAGTGGATATGCTTGAGCATTTGACCGGCAGAATGATACCTGGTATCCCTATGTGCCAAACATTTTCAAAAGATATACAACAGCGCACTACTCAGCTGCTACAACAGAATGAAGCTATCCTGGAATTTCTCAGGTAGGCTCAATAAATGTTCCTGTATGTCATATATCTCAATTAAAGTATTCCTGCCATGGAAATAATTTCAAAATTTTGTTATACCACCGAGGGTGTATTCACACCAGCCCCTGTATAGCCTCGTTTAATCAAACTCTGGTTTGTTTGTCTAGAAAGCTCAGTGTGAACGCACAATCAAACTTTGATGCGCACCAAAACTTCCCCACTCCCCAAATATAGTCCACCTAAAAACCTAGGTCTCGGTTTGGTTGAAGTGAACTCTAGCACCGTTTGAATGCATGTGTGAATGCAAGCGTGTCAGAGACTGCTCCAAAAGCAGGAAGTAGACTATAGCGCAGGGAATTCTGGGTAAATACAGCCACAACAAACATGCTGATGTACCGCAAGTTGGTGAAATGGCTCTTGATCTTTGCCAAAGAAAAAAGGAACCTACGCTCATTGTCGTCTTCTGACGTTTTCGAGTCAAGGGCTGTGAATACTTTTAAAAGATACTGCTTATGACGCAAAGCTAACACATGCTCATTACACATTGCAGAGCTGTTGAAAATCCTCTTTCCACATTAACAAAAAACAGAAATGTCACATTTTAAAATTTTTGCCAAACCAAAATCATGTCTTCAGGGTGCAGGGAGCCTGTCTTTGTCACATCAAGCCTGAGTATCTGCTGGATATCGCCGAGTTTAAGCACTGGTGCTCCTTGCAGGTATCGACATACTTGCACATAGACAAAGCTTTACCGCAGTACAGTTCTCTATCCTGATTGTTGAACGTTGACCCTATTGTAAGTCTATGTTTGTGTTTCTCAGGAAAAAGACTCAGAGAAATACTTGGATTGTAACTTTTTTGACTTTTGGTCTCTGAGCAAACGCTCATGGACTGATGTGCTCCTGCAGATCTACAAGGTTATATGTCGTTCCAATACTCCATGCACATCGGTTGCTGAATACCTTTATTGAACATCACTGCTCATATGCCAGGTTCTGGTGTTGAGTCATGTGCCAGAGGACACCCTACATGAACCTTTGCAACCCAGGGACACAGAGGACGCCCTTCTTGATGGCTCCCATGCTCTGACCAGTACCATCTACTCACTACAGGAGCTTCACCTGCTGTCATGGCTTAACATGAACTACCAGAAGATGAGGAAGACCGTGTGGGAAGCAGGTAGGGTTTATGCCTTAAGCTGCCATTGAATATTATGCGCAGGTATAGGTAAACCTACTTAATCGCTGTACCACCTAAAACTGTACAAATATGGACAATTAGGCCTTAAACAGTTTCTCACTATATGTTCAAAAACAATTTCTTATACTTAACCCTCCTGTGGTCTTAAGAAATGCTGTCATTTGGACCCTACAAATTTTTTTTCCTCTGTGCGCTTTCACGTGTTTTTTAAAAAAATTTTGTGTGTGCGTGTGTAGTTTCGGGAATTGACGGTCTGATGGGACAGCCTGAGACCACGGGAAGGCTAAACATGTTGCTAAAACACTTGTGACAGAACACATCTCTACCTGTTTGTGTCTCTTTTTGGATATTTGTTCTATTGCTCTGACTTCTCAGGTAGAGTCCCATCATCGCGCTGGATCGTTAATTTTGATTTGGACTTCGCAGATGGTCTGGTGCTTGGTGCGCTGATTGCCGCTCACTGCCCTTATCTGGTATGTGTTTAATACACAATTTCTACTGTATGGAATGTGTCTGAAACTGAGTTTGTTTGTTTTGATTAGACTTACGTGTCGCGTTCCTAATTACTACAGATAAGAAGCCACTTCCAGAGGATGTACACCACACCCTGCAACATGCTGCAGATTCTTCACAATAGCATTATTGTGACTCAAGCTTTAATTTTACTTGGTCTCAGCTTAAACATAAAGGTAAAGTACAAAAGCCAACGGTTTCATATTTAATAGAATCGCAGTTTTTGGACGATTGTCAAGCAATCAACTCTTGATAAGTGGGCAAACAAAGAGAAGCTTATATAAATCACAAATATTTTAATTCACCACCTAATTATGTCAATGGTTAATTTTTAATAAGAATTTTTTGTTTTATGTGTAAAAATTAAAACATGCAATATTTGTTTCACTTTCCCGCTTCTTTTCTATCGTCAAGAAAGAACCTTTTTTCTTTTATTATCGGATATTTTCAAAAACAGCAAAGCAGTAAAGATAAGACTGCACGTTCATAAAGCGACAAAAACAAACTGCTCCATCTGACCTTACTGATATTAAAACCAAACAAATGAAACAACGAAAGGGCTGCTGTTGAAGTCTGGAAAATGGATTTTGTTATCAAGCTGAAGAGAGAACAAACTCCTCCCTCGCTTCTCGTCACACAGCTGTTGCAACGCGGAGAAATATTTAAACCTGGTTAAGTAACGGAAGTGAAATTAAATGACATCGTTACACCTGGCCCACACTTTCAGGAAAACTGAGATATTGTGATTTTTAACACAAAAATGTTATTGATTCTTTTATGTGTTTGTTTAGTCTACAGAGCTGTGTGAGATCAACCCAGTGCAGACGTTATTTCTGTGTGTCCACCTGTATGAGTCTCTTCCTCACTACATGCCATCAGAGACCCTTACTCTGTCAGGATCCCTGCACAGCACATTCAGCAAGCAGGTAGGGCAAACACACACACGCACACACCCACACTGTAACTGGACTGTAGAAATAGAAACATGATTTTACAGACAAATGTGGATTTGCTGTCACTTTTTAAGACCTTTTAGAAGCACAAGAAAAATGGCTGCAGACGTCTACGCGCCTCAAAACACAGATTTTAGTGTTGCACAAGTGTTTTTGAACAGCGGCAAAAAAACCCAAAAAAAAACTACGAGTCTTGTTTTTCTAAACTGCTCTCTGTGAACCGCAGGTGCGCCTGAAGAACCCTTCCTCCGGGCCGCTCAGATACAAGGTCCTCCTTTTGGGAGAAGATGCCCATCTGTTCTCCGTCCCCGGTGGCTCTGTGGTCACCGTTCCCGCTGAGTACGTCTACAGTGCGACGCCCGGGCAACGCAGAACAGCTGTAAAAAGTGGAAAACGACCCGCAGTATCTGGCCATCGGCTCACGATGTGAAGCTCGCTTTACTTTGCGGTCCTTGTGTCTAAAACAAGCTCCAAACACATTTTCCTACTTATTTTCTCATGTTCCAAAAAACAGCATTTAAAGTTAAAAAAAAAAGTTTTTCTTTTTTCCCATTTCCTTGTGTTTTTGCTACACAAAAGATGATGACCAGCACATTATTTTAGCCACGACTCCTTCAAAGTAAAGCACTCCGTCATAATTAGGAATGCTCTGCGCGCTTATTAAATCAGCACGAACCACTTCTGGCAAATGGATTTGTTAAAAACCAGAGCTGTGTTTCCAAAAATAACTTGTTTCTGATCCTGCTGATTTATGCCGCACCTCTCTTTACTCGGCAGCGCAGAGTCCAGGAACTGTAAAGCAGCTCATTAAGTTCAAGCAGTTCCACTCCCGAGAGCTTGCTGTAAAAATAGCCCCTCGCCCCACTTGCAAAGCTCCAGCATTTCTGGGAAGAGAATTGTGTCAAAGAGCAAAGCCACTCTCATTCTGCTGACTCTTCAAAAAGTCCCGGAAAAGTGGAGCTTGAATAATAACATTAGAGAGCTCTAAAAACGTGTCTGTTTGTTTGCTTCCTTTAACCTCTAGAAATGAAATAAAACCAGATGCGGGTGTTCTTGCAGGTCAGACGCTGAGCTGACCGTCCAGTTCAGGTGCTGCTTCCTGCGCTCCGTGGAGGCGGTTCTTCTGCTCATCACCAGCTCTGCTTTCGGCCTCCGCTGCGCCACGCTTGCGTTCAACCTTAAGACGCGCATCAGTCAGATCACGCCGACAGTGAGTAGGATTCATCACAGATAGGGAAGGATTGTCGTTACCTTTTCCCCGCCTTACTGAGTCTCTGCTTTCCAGAATTCAGTCCAGTTGACTTCCCCATGTTACCAACTCAAAGTGATAAATATGCCACTGAGCAACGATTTCAACAAAAAAGCTTGTTTCAGGTAAGCAACTGAAGACGAACTGAACAACAGGCAACCGCCCAAATATAGCAGTGGCAGTTTGCATGCATGCTAATTGGAAAGTACTGGATTTAAGTGACTGCAAAGCACAGTTTTCTGGAATAAAATGACACTCGTTTTGTTTGTTTAGGGTCGTCCTAGTGGAGTCTTCCTTCAACCCATTTGGGCCTGAAAACAAAAAAGACAGGCTTTCTCAACAAAAGTTACCCAGGTGAGGAGCACTGCTAACACTTTCCAGAGGACACACACACAGCCTCACATCGAGATTGGCGCAAAACGCACACCGATTCAAAGTTCAAGAATGACAATCTCCAGATGTTAATATGAAGGATGTGTAGTTGGTCTTTGTTGAGTAGCTCGTTCTCTTTCTTCGTTCCTTGTCCAGTGAGAAGAAGGACGTGACTTCAGATACGATCGGTGGAGCTCAGTTTGAAGGTAAGCGAGAAAGAAGTGCTCCACATGCGCAGCGGATGGCGATCAAATAACAACGGAAACATTTGTGAAACGTTTAACGCAAAAAAAAAAAAAAAAAACCCATAGACATGTATAAAAACCACACAATTTAAAGAGTGTGAACTTTGTGCCTACCATAGCGGGTTGTAACATATCACACTGTACTATTTCGTATTTAATTATATAACTACACCAAATGCACAAATGACATTATGACTTGCAAAACGAACCCGCATCATATGCTATATGGAAATATATTTCAGGTTTTATCATATTTACATTTTGAAAAGTTTTCTTCTTGATGCAAGTCACAAATAGCCGTTGTTGAAACGACGTGCTGTTTGTTCAACTGTTTCCTGATTACCACGCGAATACGAGCTGTACCTTGCTCATTTAAGCGGTGTTTATATTCACGCGGTTCTTCTTCCTTGTACTCTGCTGGCCTGCACAGACTGTGAAGCCAGTGAGTTCCTGGGTTTGGAGAGGAGAGTTTTCCTGGAGCCGGGCCAGCCACGCGATCTGAAGATCCTCTACATGCCCTTCTTCACAGGAACCAGATACTGCTCTGTGCTGCTGCTCTCCCCTCAGGTCTGAATTCATTTACCTTTTAGGAACATTTTGACTGAAAACTCTGATGTTTCGCAATGCCACCGGAGAAAGTTGCGTAAACGTTTTTCAGATTTTGTACAGTTTTTATTTTTTTCCTGAAACACCTCGACGTCCTCTTCAGGTGGGAGACATGGTGTACGTGGTGAAGGCTACATCAGAAATCCCGCTTCCCGCCCCTCTTCCCGCTAGGCCGACTTTAATTCCAGGGACGTCTGGTAAGACCTTGGGATTCGTTACCTCGCAAGCCGCAGCGTTCTCATTTTTCGTCTTCTTTGTTGCTCCTGTAACAGACACAGGCGAGTCTTTCCTAAGCTTTCAGTGTAAGGTTGGAGACGTTTACGAGGAGGTGCTGCAGGTGCCTCTGGTAAACAAGTCTTTGGAGGACGCCCTAGCTGTCTGGGCTCAGCAGTGCCTTAGCGCTAACGAACGCGGGAGGCGGATTCTGACTCACTCTCTGTGCAGCAGTACAGTGAGAGCAGCCACAGCCGTGCAGAAGCTCCTCAAATGTTCGGTACACACACGCGCACTTAAAAAGAAGACGCACTTAAAAAGTAGAGGCTTCTGCTGTGAGTTATCGATGCCATCCGTGTTTCACTTTTGCTCTTATTCTCTTTGAATCAGCTCATACAAAGTATTTACTACAATGAAGCGTTACGGTACAAAGTGGAAGTTTCTTTGCCGCATTGCTTCGATCTTCCCAAGACTGTTACCATACCTGTAAAAGAAGGTATAGAAGTGCCATGGGATTTTTCAACAGGTACACACACACTGCGAGTCAATTGTCCACTTGGGTATCAAAACACCAGAAGAAACCAGAATAGCATATTACCCTAAGCCAGTCTTTCTCAAACTGTGGTCCCTGGGCGCCCCCTGGTGGACTGCATGTAAATAACCGTTTATTTGCCGTGACTTGAGCTGAAAGTGCGACGCCACAGTCAGCTTGCCAAGGGATAGCTTACCAAAGCTATTAAAGATAATTGTTTTTAATAATAGTTTATCCATTATTATTAAAGAATAACAATGGAAAAACCACCTCATCCTAGAGCAAAAAAATGTGAGCCTTTTCAAAAGTGCCTCATTTCCATTAAGGGAATTCATTTTTATAGTTCCAGTTTGAATTTTACTGTCAACCGATAAGCTAAAAATAAAATTCTTCTCCTTTATTATGTTGCATTTTATTTCTCCTACACTTTATTTAAACATGGGAGCCATCTTGAAGCGGTTTCAAAGGGTCTGTTGAATGGGAATGAATAGAAGGAATTATTGTCTATGTAACGACAAATCTCAGAGGAATTCTTTTAGCCCCTTTTTTTTTTTTTTTTTAGGCAAGATTGGTGAGACTTTATGCTGATTTATGTTTTTTCATTCTCCCCCCTGAAATGTCAACAGTGTGTGGCTGTGTGGACGTCCCACTGCGTTTCCAGGCACACTCAGTGGGGGAGCTTACCTGCAACGTGGTGCTAACCTCCTGTTTTGATACCAGAGTGTACCAGCTCAAGGCATTCGTCACTCAGCGGGTATTTAAAGGCCGATTTAAGGAACCGGTGGCATTTCATTTGATTCAGATCTAATCGGATTCGTGTTGTTATATCATAGGAAAATGCAACTCACTTGGACTTCAGTTCTCCAGCTCTCCAGTCAGTCACACAGCACATACCTTTGGTGAGAAGCAGGAAGAAATTCACCCGTATCTCTTTTTGTTGTTTTTTTATTTTTATTTTTTTAAGATAAAATTGAGAATAAACAACAAACCAAGTTCACGTCTCTCCTGCAGCTCAATGAGACTCTTCAGAACTGGAGTGTGCAGGCTGAAGTGTGCGGCGAAGGATTCTCAGGCCCTGACGTCGTAGATGTGCCCGCGGGAACTAAACAGACCTACCCGCTCACCGTTCTTCCCACCTCCCAATGCATTGCTACGGTAACCCTTTCGTGGCTTTTCTTGTTGATCCGTTTGTAATTAATGTCTTACGTCACCGCGTTCACAACAGTAAGCGCCACAGTACTAAAAGGAGGGGCGTAAAGTCATTTCCTTCATTATAGAAACAGCTGTAATTAAGTGAGCTCTGCTCTAAAAATTCCTTTCCTCTGCAGATAATACGCAAAACCTTCACTTGTGGCCATTTTGTATGTTTTCCTGCCTGTAGGAGTGTATCTATACACACTACTTGCCCTCCTAACAGAGATGTGGGTGAGAAAAACAGAAAAGGTTGCATTGGCCGGGAATCGAACCCGGGCCTCCCGCGTGGCAGGCGAGAATTCTACCACTGAACCACCAATGCTCACATTCTCATGCCGTAGAGGAGGAGCTGAAAAGCCACACAGACAGCAGGCTCACACGGTCCACGCTTCACAGCTATCTAACAACTGTAGTCTCTAATAAAGTGCCCACCACCACCTATTCTTACATTTTATGCCATAATCCTAAAATATCTCATGTTCTGCGTCGTATTGGTGTGTGACCGCTGTTGAGGCTGCTCCCTGTTGCTCATGCCGGTTCTTTTCACCCCTCCCCCCCACAGGGCAGGCTGTGCTTGCACAATGAATTTGACGGCACAGAACACGTGTTTACCCTCAGAAGAGTGGGAGAGCCCCCCCTGCCGCTGGATCACATCGTATTATCCTGCCCAGTGGGGAAGACCACATACGCTGAGCTCGACATCCCCAACTACACCCAGAAAACCCTCACTCTCAGGGTACAGATTACCTCTGCACATACTGCTGCTGTTTTACACACCCTGGCTGAAGTTGAACTATTTGTCGCGCTACAATGACAAGCTGCAATATATCATATTGTTGCTTTATGTAAGAAAATCATTTAATGCTGTTTATGTGTAGGCAGTGACAGATCTGCCGATTCTGAGCGGTAGCCCTTCCCTAGAGATTAGCCCTGGACAAGGCTCTCCATACACCCTGGCTGTGTCTCCTTGGAAACGAGGAGAATACACAGGTTATATTTTTTTCCTCTGCTGTGTGATATATTGGAGTAAAACTTCTTCATGTGCACATTTTTATTCTGTGTTTTATCCTCTGATAGGTTGGCTGTAAATAAAGCTTTTGACAAGATTTTTATTCTTAACATTAACAGTGATAATAAGGCAACATAGCTATTTGTAACTTTTATATTTCTAAAACAATAATAACCTAATTCCTAATAATTCAGTCTGTCACTACCAAATTGGACAAACAACTCCACCTAGTGGACTGAATTGTCTTGTCCAGACCAGAGCTGAAACGATTATTTATATTAATCGTGATTAATCGATTACTGAAATAACCGTCAACTAAATTAGTAATTAATTAACTGTTAACTGGAGTACACAAACTAAAAAAAAAAAAATGCAATTTGCTCAAAGAGCAGTAATTAATCCAAAACTTAAAGAAAGCTGGCAACATAATTCTTGATGTCTCTTACAGGCTCAGTCTCATTTATTGAACATGGTGACATGGACGAGAGAGAGAACAACAAAGGTTAGATCAATTTAGATCTTTATGTGAGCAATAAACGTGAACTTAAACAAGTTCATTTTTTGTCTTCAGGAAATTCAATTGGAAACTACATAGTTATTTTTTCACTTGTGGTAAATTGTAAACCAGAAGCACCAATCAAGGTCATTGATGTACAGTGTGTTGCTAAGGTAAGAACTAATAACATACCTATTTGCTAATGAGCAGATACGAAAACCAACAATAGCTGGTAATAGCTAACAACAAATGTTGTAATAGATATGAATAACTTAGAATTTCTAGAAAATAGCTAATTGTGAATTTGCTAGTATAACTAGGGCTGATTATGAGATAGGTAATAATTGCTAGTAAACTCAAATAATGGCTTATGACCTAACTAATATCTGCTAAAGGTATGCAAGGTTTCCCCCCCCAGAAAACTTGCTAAGCCCGGTAGTTGGAGTGCTTGGGCAGTCATTTATCTAGTGGTCAGCTGTGCTTTTCAGTTAAAAAATATTTAAAGTTGACAGGAAATTTCAAAATATCACTTGATAATTATGTGTTATTGGAAGATTGAAAGATTAATATCTGAACAACAACAACTATAAAGTCTTAAAAATTGCAATCATTTAGAAAAAAAAAAGTAAATAAATGAGCAATGCTTAGCCTGGTGGGGGCACGAGTAAAGCCTGGTGGCCCGCCAGGCTTGTAATACACAGGGGGAAACCCTGGTATGGCTAATAACAACAGTGTAGGCAATAATAGCTAAGCTAGGTTATATAGCTAGTAATGTAGTTTAGTTTGTAATGAGAAAAGCAGCTTAGATTAAATAGCTAATCACAACAAAGCTAGCAATAGCTAGTTTTGAAATAGTTGTAGTAATCATATTGACAATAATGGCTCGTAATAAAACTATATTATAATAGGGTGTTTGATAATGGCTAATAATGAAAAAGTTGGCAATATGGCTTTTAATGAGGCTGCTAATGATAAAATGGCTAATAGTACATTCGCTATTATTATCCAATAATGAAAACACTTTTGATGAAATAGCTAATAATTACAAATAATAAAATGGCAATCAACAAGATAGAAAAAAAATAGATATCGCATTTAAATAGCAATGAATAATTCATAGTAGAATAGAGAGTATGAGACAGCTAAATGGCTAATAATAAGTGATTTTGAGACAGCTAATAGGTAAAATATGTGTCTAGTGTTGTAAATTACCTTAAGCCTGAATAGATTAGCTGTGGTCTGTGTGGTGTTGCTTTTGTACCAGAAAGTTAACGGAAAGGTTATATTTAGTTCAGGTTTATGGTTCTGACGCTTGCCTCCCATATAGGAAAACGTAACGTTCCCTCTGCACATTGATCAAAAGATGCTTATAACATCACAAGAGGAAGAAAGAACAGGTGTACTCTTTGAAACGTTTTCCTCCTAGAGCTCCGTTGCCATAGAGATACCTGTCAGTAACCCAGGAGAAGAGCTGCTGACTCTGGATGTGTGCCTGGAAGGGGGCGATCTGACGGGGGCCAACCGGATTTCACTTCCCCCACGGGGGACTCTGAGCTACAAAGTTACCTACTCTCCTGTCAGCGTGGGGAAGGGCACAGGCAGGTGAGGCTCTCTGCACTAACGCTGACCTCACCTCACTGTGAAGGACAAAGCGAAACGTTTCAGAATTAACTGCTTTATGTGTTATAGAGCCAAAGTTCATCCCACAAATAAAAGAAAAGTCTCAAGTAGGTCTCTGGAGACACCTCTCAAAGCAAATTGTAAAGACGTGAGGATTGACTCCAGACTACTTGAGTTGCGTTTAAGAATTTTCATTGGTAATGCTTCCTGTTTGTGTTTTTCTCCAGTGTGGTGTTCCAGTCAGAGCTAATGGGGGAGTTCTGGTACCAACTGGAGCTCTATGCTCTTCCTCCGTCAGTCATCACGCTCCCACAAGCTCACTGTCATCTGGGCAAGTAGGTGCACAGACATCAACACACACAGTACTGCATTAAGATGCATAGTCTGGGGTGGGAAATGATTTCATCCCTAAGCTTTTCCATGCCCCAGTATGTCTGTGAAATCTGTATTTACAGTTCGCTGTAAATGCCATGCCAGGTTATGATGCATAGAAAGGAAGTTGTTTCAAACACTCATCAAATTTAGTTCTTTGCGGTGACAATTACTATCCAATACTCTGTATTTTTTTCCCCTCTAATTTCCAAAATTGAACTTCACTATAGATAGAGTGGAATGCAATTGTAAGTTTGATGACACCCAAAATTTGGTGTCTCAGACAATTGTATTATTACGCACGATCTATGACATAAAGAAATGCGAAGCTTCTGAAAAGTGTGTTAAAATATTGAGCTGCTGTTGTATCAGTGCTTTATTTTATTGTATTTTTTTTTTTTATCAGGGGCTGAAGGTAGGTGAAAGGTCAGCAACCCTCTTAACAATATAGAGCCCTTTCACTTTGCTACAGCGTTGCAAACCAGGTGATCTGATCACAAAATGTTTCCACCTGCCATTAAAGCGTGCCCCACGTTCATCCTGGCTAATGCTTGGTGATTGGATCACAGCTTTCTGCTCCAGATGTAGATAAACAGATATGACAGAGCTCATTGTCAGTGCATCTTTCCGTACAAACACACCCCCACACACACACAGCGAAGCCTTTAGGCTCATTAAATTCTGACGGCTCAAATGGGATCCATCAGAATACGCAAGCGCTCTGTATGAGTGGGTACACATGTCACATTGTTGGAACGTGAAACAAAAATGTATCCAACAGAGGCAGCTCATCCATGAAGCCTCATGCACAAGAACCAGGACGTTCCTTTATCTATTTTCTATTAAAATAGCTTGACTCTGTAAAGGATAATCATTTCATGTGTGTAAGGGTATATATGCTGTTTTCAAAAATGCTGCTAGCTAGCACCTGTGATGCACTTTTAAAGTGGCGCACAGCAACATTTGCCCACCTTGTGTTAAACAGCCTCAAGTTCTAAGTTGAAAGAAGATACCACAACTCAAGTTCCGCGCTAAAAGTTATCGAAAGTGTTCCAGTTTCCAGTTGATGTTGCTTTTATGTCTAAAATGCTTTGATGTTCGGTAAATCCCGATTTTTTTTTTAGATTTTTTTTTTTAGCTGTTCCTTAATGCGCTTCGTTTGATGTGTGTTTCAGATGGATCGCAATCAATATTCCTCTGGTCAACCCAACGGCCGAAACGTTGAAGCTGACTGTAGCCAACTCCAATCCCAGACACTACTCACTGGGGATGGACTCAGCAGAAACCGTTGGTGCCATTATTACAATTTTCTTTCTGCGCAAACACATTGTTTTGAGGCTAAGTATCTTCCTTCGTCTGAAGGAACGTAATCAGTCAATTCTTTAAGTGAATGTTCAGTTCGGTCGATCTTATAAATATAAGCTTAGTTTGCCTAATTTATTGTGCAACATTTGCTTTTTCCTGTTTACTCTTCAATTAGCAGGCGGTAACTGAGGTATTGACGTCGTCTCTTACTCATTGTTGCCATGGCAAGATTTTCCTTCATGTCCTTATATTTTTTGGGCATTTCAGATCATGCTGGCGCCAAAGTCATGCACCCAGGTTGGCGTTCGCTTTAGTCCTTCGTCCATCGGAGAGGAGCACCACCATGGAAAGATCTCCTTTGCATGTTCTCAGGTGGATACATCCAACACATCTGCAGTGCCTTGTAAAAGTGCTTATCTGCTTTTGATTCACGTTAAATCAGCTCAAAGTACGGCGAAACGCTTCAACATTTTGCACAAATGACGATCTGAAAAAGTATTCACACTTGCTCGGTGTGATCATTTCTCTCCGTCTTGGTACGCTTGCGTTTATTGTGTCCCTGTTGTCCTTTAGTTGCAGGATTGCTGTGTTTTGTTGAGTGGGCGTGGCCTCAGGCCAGAGGTCGAGGAGCCTTTGTGTATGTCCTGCCTGGTTGGTTCCAGTACCTCCATTACTGTTCCAATTTTGAACCCTACCGATCACCAAGCCACACTCAACATAACTCTTACAGGTCTCTGCTGGTTCTTGCTCTCCCCACGTTCTGACTTTGGCCCGTTTTTTGCTGCAGTCCGGGAATTGCTAAGACATCTCAGTACTTTCTTTATGTTCTTATGCTTCAGCGGAAGACCCAAACGATGCGTCCAACTGCAAACCAGTCAGCGACGAGAAGACCTCCTCTTTCACTCTGGATCATGCTGAAGGTTCTCCAGACAAATTGTGCACCACTGTCAAGAGCCACAGTTCAACGCGTACCTTTACTCCTGTTTCAGCTTAAAACCTGAAAGACAGATTTGTACCTAATCCTACGGCCGTTGCCTTGATTTCCTTCTTCTCGGTTGCAGTTTTGCAGATCAGTGAAAGGGCGACTGTTGGTGTGCCAGTTGTGTTTACACCTAAGACCATGGAGTCGCAGAAGGCCTGGCTTTGCGTCACCATGAAGCCCATCAGCGGTCAGGACTCCGCAGGGTTTGTTCGTGCTCAGCTTGAGTAACTCAGTCTGATTATCAAATATACAGACGTCTCCTGTCTTAGGTCTGTTAGAAGCATCCAAGTTATTTCTGTTTCCTAAATGCCAGAAAACTTCGCAAGAGCTTTTTTATTTCTTAAGAGTTCCTGCTCCTTTCAAATTATATCTGTACAACTAATGTATTATTATGTAATCTACACATTTATTTCATTCTTTGAGCATAAAGAGAATGCTGCTGCCACAACTTGTTAGTTCTACACAGAACGAGCAGAATTCATTATTCTCAGGATGCATTTTGCAAATCCTGAACACAGCAGCATTGACACCTGCTAATAAATCTCTCAGGTCAAGTGAGGAGCTCTTGCGCATGTCTTGGACGTTCCCCCTGCGCGGCGTCCCGGTGGAGGCTCCGTTCGAGAGCTCCCCTCATGCTGTTCTCCGGTGTGAAGTGGGGGGCCAGCTTGAGAGTGCAGTGGATGTGCAGCTCACCGGGTATGTGCCCGGGAACCAGGAGCTGAGGGGGCAGCAGGGTGAGTTCACATAATTAGTTTTTGAAGAACGTAATGATGACTTTCTCGTACGCAGTGTGCAGCGTTAAAATGAAGGCTTAATGCGAACGCTGGGACGGCGTAGTTCTCGGCAGTAATGGAGTGTGATATTGTGTTTATATCAAATGACGTGAGTTGCACATTGACTTGTGTGTGACCGGATTGCATGTATTTTATAACCAAATTAGTTCCGTGTTACCATTTCAAGCATATTTAAATGTTCTCCTGGTCAGAACGAGGATGAAAACTGAACGTAAAGTTCATTTTCTGGGTCTTTTTCCTGCAACGTTGTCTCAGAAATCCATCCGTCCAGGACTTGATTTAACCGAATTGGCATGGTCGCATTTTTTCCTCGAGCCCCATAATTCTTTGAGAATGAAATACTCTGCCGTCCGCTCTCCACCTCTAATCCACCTCGCTGCTTCCTGCTCACCGGACAGGCCTGATGGAGGACTTTCTGTGCAAGGTGGGTTCGGACTCCGAAACGGCGCGCTCCAGGCTCGGCAACTGCCTCTCCATTTCCGTCACGGCGGCGAGGAGAGATCCTGAGAGCGGCGTCGTCACGCTCACCCTCCGCCTGATCTACACGCCACGCAGGATACGCAGGTATAGCACGTGTGGTCAAACGGACAGAAATGTGCCGGCGGCATCTTGCTGCGGCTGTGGTTTTCGTGACCTGGAGATAGAGACAGCTGGCAACAAACATCATAAACTCATCCATCTAAAGATAAAGTCTGAAAATGTCTTAAATTCATTAGAAAAAAATGTAAGTTGGTCTTAAAACCTCGACTGTAGCCTCTATGGTGAGAAGAGTACTCACCCCTCTCTGTGCTGAAGCAACAATAGGGCTCTTGAGTTAAATCAGATAAAGCTGAACCACCTTTCCCTCTCTCCCTCCCTCCAGTGGTGTACAAATATCTCCAACGCTGTAGGCAAAATCTGCATTCATTAATCCTCCCGCAGTGCCTGTTCTTCTGCCGTTTGGGTGTGGTGAATTTTTTACTGTCTGCATATGCTGAGTCTTAATGTTTGTCGCAGGACACTTTGCTGTGCTCACTTTGCACCGAAGGGGAAGGCCGACTCATTAAAATGGCTGCCCGTGGTTAAACAGCACTCGTCCCTTTAGGTTACATCCCCAGTGTATTATGTAGGGGCAAGAATGTAGCATTTAGCCACGTTTATAAATGATGTCGGCTAACGAGGAAAGACACCCATTAACAATGTCTCACATATTTTACAAAACGTGACACGAGTTTCATATTCTGACAAACCAATCGGTGTTTTGTTTTTTTATTACTGCCTCACCTGTCGGCGGTCAGAATGTTACGAATGACTGACGATTTAAAAAAGGAAAAAGTCTCCGGGAGGACTGCGACGCCCAGAAATGTAGGAACTCGTTCTCAGCCTTTACGTTTCGTAGCGCGAGACGCCCTGCTGAGTAAATAAAGGGTTCATTTGTCAGCTTTAGTCTTCTGTAGAGGATCTGCAGAGTCCATTAATGAGGCGTGCGCCGGTAGAATCAATACCTCCGAGAGCTAATGACTTCGCCATCAGGAAATGACGGTGGGGGTGGAGGTGCCGCTAATAGGCTCTTCCATTTTCTATCTACATGTTAAATCTGGGCCGTAAGTGGAGACAAAGGAGGTATCAGAAGCTCGGAGCCGGAATAGTAACGACCAGCTTAGAGGATTGTGTTTGTCCGAATAGATAGAAATCCTAGAAGATCAATTACAGCAGAAAAGAAAACGCTATAAAAATCAAGACGTGCTCATTTCCGTGTCAGAAAACCTGAAGGATCTAGATTCCATTTTGGCAGCAAACGAATGTCTCTCTTATCACGAGCAGCTTTCATCAGAAGAATCTCATGTTGCACATACGGGCAACATCACTCAGACTACACACGTCTAGACATTTGGAGATGTCTGAAGTTAAATTAGTTTCTACAGCGGTTGCGTTTTCAGAATAGAATCAGAATCTTTTATTATTGAAAGAAAATAAATATATATATATATATATATATATATATATAAAAACCCTGCTTGGCTCAGTGTTCTGCTTCAACCTTCAGTACCCAGTAGAACAATAAAAGTGCAAACGGAAATGTTGCTTTCTTCTTACCCCTGACTGAAGTTGGCAGTGTGAACACTCTTCTCATTTAAAGGTCCTCAAGCGTCCTAGCAGTTCAGTCGTCGTCTGGCAAGATCTGGGAGTTTCCCTTGATTCTCATTGCTACGAAGCCCCAGGTCGACGACATTGTTCATGTAGAAACGACGGAGATAGGGAGGACTTCCGCCGTGGGTTTCCGCCTGACCAGCACCACCAGGTGTGTACACGCGATTTCACAAAAGTTCCGTTCGTACCGCAAAGTTTGGCATTTGTTCCTGAGCTAAAACGTTTCCTACATATTTCTTTAGTTTTATTAAAATTATATTCATTTTTCTGTCGCACTTGGTATTGTGTTGAGCCCATCAAAGTAGTTCCTCACATCAAGCAAAGTCTTAATTTATACGTAACATTTTGGTTAAAACTGCTCTTCCTCACACCAGCATGAGTCACCATTTATAAATATGCACAATATGTAATAATAGGACGAAAATAAAGGACCTATTAATAAACGTGGTAATAAACGTGGAAATGCATACTCGTGTTTGTATTCCAGCGGTTTCCGTATGTGCGTGCGGGCCTTTCTCGCAATGTGCGATGTTTTGTTGCGGACGTAACGAATTCAGCCTCGGTTGCAGGAGGTCGACGTCGTTCAAAGCAAGCTTCCTGCCAGGCAGCAGCACCGAGTTCACCGTGGCTCCGGCCTCGGGGATGTTGCCTCCCGCTGGCACCGCCGGAGCGCTCATCTCTGTGTTCTTCACCCCCACTGCAAGCTGCAAGAGACACAGAGCGAGGCTGGCCGTCCAGGTACATCACTTCCTGTGGGAGCGCTGATGAGGCATTCACAAGATTTACTTTTAGCAACACTGTAGGTTTCTGCCCACTCAATTCTTCTGTGTACTTTGGCTTATTTAAGTAACACAGATATATGTGTATATATTCTTTTTTTGTGTGTTTGAAAGCATTTATATGATTGGAATGTCTTATACTTCATAATTTTCTGCTTTAGTGTATTATTGGATAGGAGAGAATCTTCAGATTTTGTTAAAGTAATCTTGAGGTATCCAGAGAAGTTGCCTGATAGTAAAACTCTGACAATTTTCAGTTTTTTGTTGTTTTTTTTTTGCTTTTCTTTTTTTTATTTTCCGTGTCCTAAACTAAGGATGCACCGATCCACTTTTTTCACTACCAATATGTGAGGTTTAGCATTGGCCTATAATTGATCTGATACAAAAAAAAAAACAGTGCATGACGAATTTAAACGATAAAGCTGGATGAAATGCAAAATAAACAGATCTTTGCTCCCAGAGCCTTTTGATGGCAGAAATAAAGCATTTCTTCCCCCCCGGAGCAAAACATCTCGTTATCGCTGGGAAACGAATTTCATGCCGCTTGTCGTTTACGCCCGTCCTCGACTGCCGTTTTGTAGTTCTCCCGTTTTGTAGTTCTCCTGGAATCTTAACTGTTCACTCCTGACTCTTTCGTTGCAGGCAGCAGACATGCAGTGGATTTATGATGTGAGAGGGAAAACCTCTCAGGACCACCAGCTCCTCCGTAAATCATCCGCCAAGGACAGCCTCCCGGCTCCTCTTCCCCCCCGACACCGCCAGCGTAACTTTGTGGTCCAGAACCTTCGCATTCCCTTTCTGGCTAACTCATCCCCTGTCAAAGTCAAAAAATAATTATAAAAATAATAATAAAAGGGCTGCCCATTCTGTATTTTAAATACAGATTTTGTTTGAATATTTTTCAGAAACTGGCTGAATGTCATGGTATGTATTTTCACACTCGTCACATTCGTCTCTTCAAGCACAAAGAAAGTTTTCTCATCCTCTCTCGGCTCATTAGCTGCATGATGGTTTCCTGTCAGCAGCTCTAATTAGCCATTTCTCTCCTGATGCCAAAAATGTAGTTAGTCTACCTTGTGGGAAGGAAATTAAAGCTCAATCCGCCCGATGTAATGTTTCCCCAATCCTTTTTTTTTTTTTTTTTAATTTAAGTTTTTCTTTCAACTAGTGCAAGGAAAAGAGCTCCATCATTTTAAATCTTGGGATGGGAACGGCACGTTTTTGCATTCTTAAAAAGCTTTCACACTGCAGTGTCCGTGAACTTTCACACATCCGGCACGTCTGCGAACGTGACTGCTGAATTACCATTTCTATCTAGATTCGTGTACGGACTTAAATGAAACGGAATGTTATTTGTTTTTGCTTTAAACGTTTCCTGTCCGGCAATGTGGCACACGCTAAATTGTTTTCGTGAAATTAAAATTTCAGAAAGATGTTGCGCTTTACTAGACGTTGCTTTGGGTTGAGTGTGTGTGTGGAGGGGAGGGGGCTTAAAGGGAAAGAAGGAGACAGGAGTAGAAGAAGAAGAAAGTCTGCCTCTACACATGCTAAAAGAGAAAAAAGAAGCCAGAGCAAAAAAAAAAAAGGAGCAGGAAGTAGTGAACACTTATCTAATTCCCTACAGATGAATATGTTTAGGGTAAAAAAAAAACCTATAAAATTTAATTTGTTTTATTTACACTTTTTTTTTTTAAATAAAGGGTAGATTTGTGGAGTGTTAAACTTACTATCTTGTCTACAGATATCATATAAAATGCCAGGAAGACACATTGGAATTAGTGTTTTGACGTAACAAACAGCGAAAATATCCACGTTTTGTCACTTATATCAAATTACGTGTAGCTTACAAGTAAAATTCTGCTTTCCGAGAAGGAGGAATTGGGCTTGGTACGACATATGATGGTTCCTCTGCGCCACAGGCATACTTTTGTCTTTCAAAGCAAAAATGCCCAGCAGCTTTACTCAAAGCATGCCTGGTGGCTCCTGCTAAAGGAAATAAAAAAAAAAAATCATCTGCCATGTTGAAAATGTCATTTTTAGTAGACGACAATGGAATTCAGCTTTCGAATTAAAAAAAAACAAAAAACAAGCTGAGTTTGAATAATAACAATAAAGAAAATAAATAAAAAAACCCAGTTAGCTGCACAACCCCTCTTTGTGTGTCCCCAAACTGAGCTGTCCTGTGATTCACCCGCTGCCTTCGAAATTATTCACAAGGCAGTTACGCTCAGCTATGCTTCCATTAAGCGCCATCTGCAGTCGGCCGGGTTAAGAAGGGAGGGAAGGTAGAGAGAGAGAGAGAGAGAGAGAGAGAGACAGGCGCACGACAGCTGATGGAGAGACGGGGAAAGAGAGAGCGGGGACACGGTTGAGTAACAGGTGACGGCGAGGGAGAATAGATGAGGGCAGCAGATAAAGTGAGCACTAAAAGCAGTGGATTGGATGGATGTCGAACGCAGGACTCACTGTGCATGTATTTTGCATACCATCTGTGTGAGGAACCAGGGGTTTCGCTCCGTGTGTGTGTGTGTGTGTGTAGTTATAGGCACCAGAGCATCTGCTTGTGTCAGTGCATCATTGCAGGTTTGAGCCCCTGTTGATTTTCATCCCCAGATGACCTGCTGAAAACGAGCCCCCACCCCCCAATCCCGTCCCGTTCAGCCCTCTGCTGCTGCGTTGCCCCAGCAACAGATGAGTCAAGCCGGTTGTAATTGGGGTCTGCCGTGTTTCCTGCTGCAACAAGAGGTCATGTTGGAAGTCCAGTGCATAATCATGACAAGCTGCCGAGCACGGATTCCCCAATATATGGACCCCATTAGTCCTGGACTGATAGAATAGACGTTCCAAAGGGACAATCCAACTACAAGGTACTACATCTTCATAACCTATGATGTTATCTGGCAGGTTTACTTTTTTTTTTTTTTTTTTTTTTGCATTTTCAAAATTAGAGCAATTCAGTGCAGGGCATGAACAAATTGTTTAAGATCTGCAGCAAATCCAGAAACAGAAAATCTAAGGAATTTTCTAGGAAAAAAAATAAAAAAAAGAAAAAGAGAAAATTCCTCCCATACTTCATTGTTTTTTTTGGTTTCAGCCGAGTCTCCCGTAATTTTTTTTTTATTTTTTTTTTTAGAAATATTAGTCTGTATTCAACTGTTGTAGCTTGGCATAAAATGTAGATACAAAGTGACCTTGAGACTATCTAGAAGATAGTCTGTCTTTGAGACTCTCCTGGAGCCTGTAGGGACTCGAATGCTTTAAATGTTCCCCCGTCCCATGTGGTGAAATTCATGCCAGTTCTGAAAATGACATCCAGTAAACCTCCCAAACATGGCATAAAATAAATACAACACAACTCTAATAGTCTTGTCTTCGTGAGACAAGTTTTTTTTTTTTTACTTTGTGAGAGATTTCAGATGCTCATCTGAGAATGAAATAATTCCGCATTTCAAACAACGTCGACGTCCTCTGACGGTAAAAACCATACGAGGCCGTTTCAAGTAATCCTTCTTGCTTCTCAGACGTTTCTAAATGGATTATCTACTTGGCTGCTTAATACTGTTTCATTTTCATTTTGTCGTATGGGGAGTCCTATCCCCATACGTCACTCACGCAGGGATTCAATTAGCGTGGCGGTAATTAAAGAGGCGGGGGGGGAGGACTTCGTTCGCGCTAAAAACACACAGCCATTTGTTTGACTCCCTGTCAGAACAAAGAAGAGGCATCGTTTTCACCTATTAATGTATGCAGTTATACCAAACAACATGCGCTGCACATGCTTGCATTGTTATTAAGCCGTGTTAAATAATTTAAGGGTTTATAAATCATCCAGTAACACAATTATAAAAAAAAAACAAAAAAAATCCGGAGGTTAAAGTCATTAACTTTCTGTATGCTACTCAGGATTAAGATTCATTTAGAATTAACACCGAAACTATCAGCATTTAAAGAATTAATGATTGTAAGGAGAATCAATGCAAATCAACGAATGAACCAATCAGTGGCTGACATTATTCAACTTAAAAAATATATAAACGTCTCTATCGGTTTGTAAAAATTCACATTCTTAAGACAGGAAGGGGCAAGAATTGACTCAGCTTCTTTTTTTCCACACTCGTATATTGCTAAGTCATGTAATCACCACTTTGCATGAGAAAGCAGTCAATGTCTAACACTGATCAGTGTTTAAATTCAGCCTTCTTAACTTCTAAGTGATTAAAATGCAATAATCGGCTTTAATGATAACTTGTTTTTAAAACGTCCTGCTCATGAGGAAAGTCGGTATTCACAAAGTTTGGCCGTGACGCAACATCTGCTTTCAACACTACTCGCCAAAGAAGCGTTTGATGGTGTTTAAAGTGACAAAACTTGAAAAACAAGCAAAAGCCGAGTAAATCTGCGTGGGGCAAATGCTTCTTCACACCTTCCCCTAATTGGTTCTTGCCGTCGAAGAGGAACACCGAACCAGAGGAACATTTTTCATTGGACTCAGTCAAATGCCCTTATCCGCACCCTCAAAGCGTATGCAGAGATGCAAAGTGACGCACAACAAGCCCTGCGGTATCCCAACACCAGATAAATGACCGGGTGTCCTGCGGCTGTCCGCCCCTCACCTGTTAGCCTCAGCAGCCAATCACACGTCAGCCCTGCTGTCCCAGCAAATCCACAGCCAGTTTCTTTGAAGTGAAATCTAATTACTACTGCTGCTCTTCTCTGTGAACATTTCATGTGTGTCTGTTCTGTCTCTGGGCGTGACGGCGTGTATTTGGGTGTGTTGCGCGTGTGTGCGTGAGCTTGCACCTATCGAATCTCCCTCTGGTGAACATGACAGAAGTGAAGGGGGAGGAAGAAGATGCCGCTTTCATCTCCTTACCTCCATTTACTGGCTGAAACCTCAGCCGTGACACATGATGAATCTTTGTGCGCGGGGCATTCGATGCCGCCGCCGACTGCAGGAGTTCTGCATCCATCGGGAGCATGTAAAGCATAACGTTTTTTGTGTCTGAAAGCAGTGGGCTCTCGGCAGAGTTTGTTGAAATCTCTGCAGCGCCATTTTGCACTCGGACTTATTTTAGTCGTAGCATCCGTTTGAAATTGTCATGGAAAGGCCCCGCGAGCGTTTCCGCACCCACATTTTGTCATGCAGCAGTAACAAACTTTAATGTATTTTGCCGGGATCTTAGGTGGTAGACAAACGTAAGGTAGCACACAGTTGTGGAAACGGAAGGAAAATGATTCATCTGAAAGGCTTGAAGTTCGTTCGAATGTTTTAACAACGGATCAATAACCGAACGATTGGCCAATTGCAGCATCGCCCTTTATAAGTTGTCAACACAAGGCTTAGAACGAGACTTCTTTGGACTTTCTTGTCACTTTTTCATGAGCGGCCTGTCCTTTGAAGAGAACCCGAGCCCGCCAGAGCTTTGGATCTCATACTGTACTCTGTGTCGGTGAATGTAGCTGCGTTTCCATTAACCGTACAATTGCATAAACTGAAATTGCTCAACGGAAACACGCCGATTCACGTTTTTCAATAAAAAGCTTTTGCGTAGGACGAGGTGATCTTTGTGGCCATATCGAAATTGATGTACTATTTTGGCGTCACACCAGTCATATGATCAACAATCGGATGCTAATGCCAGCAAACGTGACAAAGAAGACGACAGGAAGTAGTCGGAGGATGATGGTTTCATTGAAAGTCATTCAGACGCGTTGAATCCATACCTCAGAAGTGTTCTGTTTTTTTTCCAACATCAACGGAATAACGACAAAAATTTGCGCACCATTGTTAATGGAAACGCGGCTAGTATCCGTCTTCAAAGCTCCTTCCCGGACCCGTCCAGAGGCAAAAGTTCCCTTAAACGCATGCTTCTCGGTGACTGATTATCAGCCGCTTGCTGGCCCGTTTACCTCGCTGCGCGCTTTGTTCTCATTTCTCATAAAGCTATCCTCAGCCAGCACCTGCGTCTCATCGACGAAGACAGATAGAGAGCTGGAAAAGCTCAGCAGCAGGATATGAAATATGCTAATGAACCTGTTTAATAAAAAGCCATCATTACACATGCAGGAGAAAAGAAAATGGAAAACTTTGTCGGAGGGAGGGGCGGGAGTGGAGGGTTGTGCATTTCCGACCTTGATGTGAGACAAGCTTCCTTGCTGAAGGGCAGCATTTTGGCTGGAAGGAGCCGAGCTCCCGTCAAGATAGTCCAAGCCGTGTTAAGACATCAGTCATAATGAAAACAGAGCCGCTGCTTTATGGGTTACTCGCACAGTGCCTGGGTGGCTTTAATAACGCGCTTAGGCGATGCATTTCCACAGAAAGGGCAGCCTACCAAAAAAGAAAAAAAAAACCCACCTCAATATGCATCGCACTGCAGGGAAATATGCAAATACAAAACATTCCTATTTATTAATCTGCGCCTGCAGCGACAAATACAACATGTTTCATCTCAATAGGTATTTATTTCTTTTTTCTTCTGAACAATTTGAAAATGCCGGAAACGCTAGATGCTGCGACTTGCGTTGTGTTTAGATGATGGCGCCAGACTGATCAGGCGGTAGGATGGGCAGATCAAGAGGCTTCTTGGCTCTGTGGTCCGTACATTTTCTGCTGGGTTGATGTTTGGGCTTTTAGAGAATAGAATCGACCTCCACTGATTTACGTTTGGGATCATTGTTTCTGATAAAAGGAAATTGGCTTCAGCGTTCAGGAATAACATGAGAGCAACCAAAGCGTTTCTTGCCGTAAACTGTTGAAACACAAGCGTAACCGTCCACAGTGAGTTGTACATTGATTTTTACGCCAATGCAAAAAAAAAAGTAAAAGCGCCTTTCTTAAAATCGCAACCTTTTACAAGTGCGAATCGCCTTCCTCTGACTTTTCCCGACACCAAGACGGAATCACGTTCCTCGCGACTCGATGCCTCTTTTGCCGAAACGTGTTGCTCCTGCCGCACAGAACAATGTTGATTTTGGAAAGCAGTGCGCAGCAGACGTGATCACGGAGGGAGCGATTTACAAGTGATTTACAAGACTAATAACAAGAACCGTGTGGTGATAAAACATGCAATCAGGGGTTGAGGTAAGGCCATCCCACAGGTTGGAGACCTGGAGGCACGATGGTAGCTGCCTGCAAAGCTGCTTGCTGTGAGTAGGATTTATAAAAAATCTGTTATGTCAAGTTATACTTTTATCAACTTTATTTCCACAAGTTTAATTGGAAAACTGTTTATTAATTGTCTCGGTTGTCAAATAGCATGGCAATGTCAGCCTACTTTAAACAAACCTAGCTCATTTATGTAATTGCAGTGACTAAAGTGAGGATACGTACAGAACTGCAAAGAGTTCACCGGGGCCTTTTAAGCAGAGTTTGCAAACACATGCTGTTAATAACGCTGGTTTAGTACCTGTATGATTTCATATTAGCCATTTGTTCATCCGTCCAGGTCCTTGCGGCTCATTTGTCAGATTTGTACATAAAGGAAAACTAATTCATTGACGTGGATCGATGTTTGTGTTTAAAACAACAGCTTCTAATGTGCTAATGACATTAAAAGCTGCCCAATTTTAAATATAAAATAACTGAAACCTTCCTGTTTCTGAAGCTTTATCAAGTGGAACTTGTTAAAAGTGTAATAAAAAAAATAATAACGAAGCTTTAATTTCATG
The DNA here is from genome assembly GCA_903067095.1 of Girardinus metallicus. NCBI lineage: Eukaryota > Metazoa > Chordata > Actinopteri > Cyprinodontiformes > Poeciliidae > Girardinus > Girardinus metallicus. Next base: position 41,828 of record CAEGAE010076942.1, read on the forward strand.
TTAAAATTTTCCTTTTCAAGGCGTTTCCTTCCTAATGTGGATCCTGGCAGATTTTACAGGTAAAATCCAGTCGATGCGCTCACTGTTCTGTTTCTTTTGTGCAGGCGTTGCCTTCAAGACTCAATGCATCAATGTAAAGCCATGTTGTTACTGGCAGGCACAGAACCAGGCAAATTAGGGTGTTGTCACAATTCAACAAGATCCACAAGAGAGGAGTGTGCAAATAGAAAGTTATGTTAGCCCGGGAGCCAAATAAACAGATGAGAAACGTAGTTTTTGTTACATAACTGGCCATTTGCCAACTAAAATGTAAGGGTAGGACTTTGAATGCTGCCTGTGGTACAGAAGTGGCAAAATATTACCATAGAGCTGCATTGATATCAATAATATCAATACCAGGTCACATTGATTGTGGGATCGATGCTTTAGCTTCAGATTTCCTCTTGATTTTACAATTGCAATTAGAAAATTGTAATTGTTCAACTCTACCTTAGAAAAGATTTTGTTTTGATTTTCTTTTAAAATGATCATGTTTTTTTGCAGTGTGTTTATTTAGGAAAAAACACACAAATTACTTGTGTCCTATTGTTTCTGTTTATCTTGTTGATACGTTATTAAAGTATTTTATAGACCTCTATAGACTTTGCTTGAAAACTTTCTAAGGTTTCAGCAATATAGTTTGAAGAAAGAACCAGCAAATACACCTAAATGTCAGAAGTTTGATATATCAAACTTAAATTATAAAAAGTATCGGTATCAGTATCGGCAGTACTGTATATATTTGGTATCGGACAAACACCAAAATATGTTGCACTGCACACTTCTGTGGTGAAAACCTCTTATATTTTGCCTGTTATGTACTACAACATAAGTGCCAATTAAACTTATCATATTACACACGAAAGACTAAAGCTACAAATGGATTTTCTTTAGTCATCTAGCTCATTTTAAGGCTTGTCTTCCTGTCGTCTACCCAGCCGGGTCCCTGGAGAACGTGGCACCAGAGGGAATAGCATCTCAGTCATCCACTGCTCACCTTGGTGTTGCCTCAAGGGCAGTCGATGGAAACAGAGACCCAGAGTACAGTCACGAATCCTGCACTCATACAGTGGGGGAACCGAACCCGTGGTGGAGTCTGTTGTTGCCAGTTGTGTACCGGGTCACGACCGTTAGCGTCACCAACAGGAACGTAGCGAGCGAGAGGATAAATAATGCTGAGATCCTCATCGGGAATTCTTTAGAGAAGAACGGCAACAACAACCCCAGGTAACATGGAGGAGGAAGAGTTTCACCTTTCTTCTCCTGTTATTGTTAGCATCCTGCTTTTAGAGGCTCTTTTAATCAGCAGGATTACAAAGATTTTAAATGTGCGCATATCAAAACATCTTAAAGGGGCAGTGTTATGTAGAGTCATCTTTTTTGAGCTGCCCCTTTAACGTTTGTTGCTGTATTATTGTAAATGTCAAAAGGTTCATGGATCTTCATACATCTGCTGTTGCCTCAGATTACAGTGTCGGCTCCGTGTTTTTCAGTGATCTGGATTAAAAGTGTAAACCTGCATGTCTGCTTCTCAGATGCGCTGTCATTTCCTCCATCGCCAGTGGGGGCACCAAAACCTTTAACTGCACAGGAATGACAGGTCGGATGTTGACCGTGAAGATCAGCACCTCATACGGCATTCTGACAATGTGTGAGCTAGAAGTGTATGGAGGTTAGTGAAAGCTGTTTTATATGTAGAATCCACTGAAAAAAAAAAAAAAGAATCAACAAATGTAGGGAACTATTTCCCGAGAACATTGGCCCAACGTGTATTTATGGAAGCCATATTTTCCCAGAACCGGCTGCTCCCTCGCCGTCCTTCAGCGCAGTGGTGATGGGACGGAGCGTAGCTGTTGTGCAGAAGAAGCTGTGCTGGTCGGACGCCTTGTTGTACTGCAGGGAGCACTACTGGGACCTCCTCAGCGTTCGCAGTGAGCAGGAGCAGAGAGGGTTGGAGGAGGTGTTGACAAACACAACCTTCCTGACAAACGACCCCTCCGTTTCTTCCAGACATGTGTGGCTGGGACTGCGCAGGTATCCTCCAGGACGCAAAGCCAGTCTAAGGGTTCAAGAACTGTAAAAGTCACATTTTTAGTGTCTGGGTTGTCTTTGCTGTAGGCAACTGATGGGGAGCTCGTGGTTTTGGATGTCTGGTGCTCCCATGAGCTACATTTACTGGAAAGAGCAACACATCTGGCAGGTCACAAGTCCTTGCGGTGGCGTGGACGCCGACGACTTGTTCCACTGGAGAAATTTTCCGTGTGGAGATCACCTCTATTTCGTCTGCTTGAAAGGTAAACCAGCAAAGAGTTCAAATTTAGAAGTAAGATTTTTTGTTTTAAAGATTTCAGGGGGAAAAAGTGGAAAATGTAAACTGCCATGTGGTGAGAATAGTAGTAGGTTTGAACCATACAAATCTGCAGGATTACCAAAACATACCAAAACCAAAGCAAAATAAATTGGTGTCTTAGTTCTGTAAGTCTGGATATCATCATAAAACATAAAAAAAAAACAATGAAAAAATTTTGACACACGTTTGTGTATTTACTTATGTCAATGCTGAGACTTTGACTCAGTTGCTCTTAAGCATCCAGGTCTTCATTGAAAACTGGTGGAAGCTTGAATTCTCTCAACCTGGCACACCTCATTGATCAGTTCACTGTAGACTGTCACACACATACACCTCTTAATTAATCTCACACCAGTAATGGAATATTAATCATTAGCTTCAAGTCATAAATACAGAGCTGAAGTCATTTTCTTATGACAAGTATTAGCTCTTTCTGCCAAACCTGATTGATTGTAGAGTCACACCAGTCTGTAAATCAGATTTTTTATTTTTTATTTTTTTCCCCCCAATCGACCCTTCTGTGTCCACAGAATTTGAGGAAAACGGGAATCGTGTGGAATTCTACAGTTTCACCAGACAGTAAACGTCCCCGGGAAGACAAACTGTGGTTTCACTCACTTCGCTCGGTCTCAGCTCTCTGTGGCATGCGGTCTTTTCAGGACAGCAGACTTAGAAGTTTTGAAATTGTACCACAAAACACATTTCTCCTGCGCAGTAAATTGGAATGCTTTGCTCTTGTTGGGTGTTAGAAGTGGCAGTACTGTCCAGAAGTGTGCAAACTTCAAACTGTCGAGTTACAAACTTCTAACAAAGTACTACTGTCTGATATTAAACTCTCATTCATGCAATCTACATATTTTTTTGTGTCAAAATATTTTTATTAGCAACTCAAAGTGTGAAAGTCCTCAATCCCTTTTTCCTGGCAGTTCTAAAAGTATAAATTCAAAATGTTGGTATGAATTAATGTTCGACACAGATAAAACTAGATGTTTTCATTCACTTTATGAAAATAAACTGACTTTCTTTCTCTTTTTTCTGACATTAAATCAGACTAAACTTTTCCTGTTTTAAGTCTGTTAAACTGACCAAGATTATTAATCAACAATAATGTGAGGGAGACAGCTTTGATATATATATATACATATAATTTTTATTTTTTTAAACTTTTATTAGACATTGCCGTGGTGTTTTACTTTGTTAGCCACTTTGTACACTTTGTAACTAATTTGTAAGTTAGAATGATTGTTAATCTTTAAGAACCATTCGTTCCTAAGTTTTGGTTTACATCTTGAAATGTTGCTTTTGACCTTTCCACGTATTGTTCTTTCCTCATGATGCCGTCTGTTTAATGAAGTGCACCAGTCCCTCTTGAAGGAAAAAAAAAACACTCACAGGTTCCTAAAAGGTCGAGTGTATTTGCAAACTATAATCTGGCTTTTATTGTGCCATGAGTGGCCCTTTCAGCCCATTGTCACTGTTGATAAAGACTCTTACCAGGTTCAAAGTGGGGTCTAGTCCGGGAATGTTTTTATTCCTATCTGTAAAATATTCTGTTTTTATGATTTCATATATCCAGTTATTTCAACTCATTGTAATAAGTAATGTTGAATTGATAGCATTAGAAATAGAGCTATGAGTTAATGATGTTGAAAATGAGATCGGAAAGTTTTGGGAATTGCAAACTGATGTGCGTACCAAGCTAATGAAGTAAGGCAAGCTGATAGCCAAGCTGTAACTTTCAAATTTCATCAATTTAATGAGAAAGAGAAAAAAAATACCAGTAATGAAAAAGAGCAGACCAAAGAAAATATCTGCACTTGGTAAAAAGAGTAAATTATAAAAGAATAGACATTTATTTGAATGTATGTTTTAAAGAGAAACCTTGAGAAATACTGTTAGACGGATTTAATTCCTTTTTTTTTTTTACTGCAAGGAAATCTGCAGATCTCATTTGAAATATCTTTGTGGAATAAAAACAACTTTGAATTCAAGAAACCTTTCAGAATACACAAAGAAGTGTGATTAATGAACGACTGTGTCCTTCTAAAAGACGATATATGTATGTTTTCAATGTCTGAATCTCTTTTATAACTTAGGTCTAGAACTGGAGAAGGCTGAAAGTGAATAGTTTAACTTTCTTTAAAAGAAAGCCTCACCTTTCATTCAAGGCTAAAAAACACGTCAGTCCAGGCTTCTTATTTTGTGAGCCAGGCTTCCTGACTGCCTCATTTTCTGAGGGTCAGGCATGCATCCTTGCAGTAGCTAAATGAGGTCCAACATAAACCTCAACACCTTTACTCAGTCACGTTTCTACTGTTGACTCTTGTAGGTACTTCAGGTTTCACGTCTGCTAAAATTTTTCTTTTTTTTCTTTTTTTTTATGATCCCGTGAAGACATTTGTACACATTATTGTTCATTAGTCCTCAGAGAACCTGTTATCGGCAACAGAACTGCTGTTTCTTGATTCTTCCCTTTCAGCCGCGATCCCAACCTCAACGACCTGTACTTGTGTGCAAACGCCCACAGAATTTGCCAGAAAGTGTGGTGTGGTGGTCCTGTTTCAGGTAATCTGTTGTTTTGAATATTTAAAATGGTCTGTCCAAAAAAAATCTTGACATTTATTGGACCCTATAAAAAAGCAAGGAGATGCCTAATCTTTTAACTGGTCTCGCTCATCAAAGTCCATTTTCCTGCAGCCGTTTTGCAGCTGCGTCTCATGTTCCAGAGACTGCCACACAGGACATCCCAGGGATGCGTGCTGCTCTCTGTAAGGAGACGAGCAGGTGAGAGAACGTGCCGTGTCTCGCGCCCATGTTCGTATTCGGAAGTGTTTTCGTTGGTCGAATGAAGCGCGGTGGCGTTGAATTCGTCTTCGCGAAGACGGAATCACACTGGAGTTTGATACGGAAAGCAAGCACGCCTCGATCCCTGCGAGACGTACTTGAAGAACAAAGAAGCGATGAAGATGTCCTCTTAATATTTCAAACAATTCCAATTTATTTATTTTTTTGTTTTTTTTTAGAGACAGCACTACAGAAACTTACTGTTGGAAAGGACCTTACAAATAAGAGTGCTGAGAATAGAGCGAAGTGGGAGGCACATGTTGAGAAAAATGATTGTTTCCTCTGCGTACTCACGACACAGCCAGTGATCAAACAGGGAGGCCAAGAAAGCCATAGTGCTCAGGTTCAAGGAGACAGAGCTATCCATGTGTTTATCTGACCGGAAAGAAAGAAAAGGAGAGACTGATGGATGGGAAAAGATGGCCTTGTTTACTTCCCATCACTGGAATATTAAGGGATGATGAAGGGAGGCAGGGGGGCAGAACAAGGAGAATATGAAGGCAGCTGACCGGAATAAAAGAGATGGAGTGGAAACAAGGTAGAGTCACTAAAAAGGAAGAAGGCCAATATCTGGAAACTTTTTGAACTTTTTTTTGCAGGTTTTTGTTTACATTAAATATAAAAACGTAATCTGTTTTATTGAGATTATAAACAAACACAACGTAAAAGTGCCACTTTAGGTTTTCCACCGCATTTCCAAATGTTTCGAGTCTAAAATAATAAGGAATAGAGCAAGTACAAG